>CM034533.1:4265464-4397093 GCA_020002185.1 Paraescarpia echinospica | reverse complement strand
ACACACACACACACACACACACACAAACACACACACACACACACACACACACAGCTCTCTGACAGTCCCACACAGCTCCCTGACAGTCCCACACAGCTCCCTGACAGCCACACACAGCTCCCTGACAGTCACACACAACTCCCTGACATTCCCATACAGCTCATGACAGTCAGGCACAGCTCCTGACAGTCACACACAGCTCCCTGACAGTCCCACACAGCGCCCGGCAGTCCCACACAGTTCCCTGACAGTCCCACACAGTTACCCGACAGACACACAAACTCCTGACAGTCCCATATAGCTCCCCGATAGTACCACATAGCTCCCTGACAGTACCACGCAGTTCCTCGTCAGTCCCATACAGCTCCCTGACAGTACCACACAGCTCCGTGACAGTCCCACACTGATCTCTGAAAGTACCACACGGCGTCGGCTGGAACCGCGGCTTCCAGGTGAAAGTCTCGTCCGTGTTGACGTACGTTCAAGAGCGCGCGGCGTTGAGCTACTTATACGCTAAACGCCGCGTGCTCGACGACGGCGTCACCATGGCGCCGATACTCGTCTAACTCGTATAACTAAGGACTACTAACTCGTCTAACTCGCCTAACCTAAGGACTGGGCGGCCTAGGGGTAGGTTCTGTATGTATATATGTATGTATGTATGTATAAAATTATGCTATTTTTTCAATTCTTGTTCAACGTCATTTCGCGTAGTAAACGAAAGTAACGAAGTAAAAAGTATTGTTACTTTTGATAAAGCTACTTCGTTACAAATAAAAGTACTTTATTAAAAGTGTACTTCATTACATGTTGATTACTTGAAAAAACTACTTAAGTATTGTAACGAAGTATTTGTACTTCGCTACAAGCCACCACTGTTCATTGGTATATGTCTCCCGCTCGCTACATGCCTGCTAGCTCTATTACGAGGAGTATGCATTAACGTTCAACATAAATGTATGTACGCTTGCTTGCGTATGAATCTTTCTTTCTTCTGGAAACTATTTGTTACATTATCACTAGTGGCGACTACGCAAATCAGTTGCGTGATTGAATTACCGAGACTTTGAACTACCTTCAGATTGGAACGACATTTATATAGCATTACCGTAATTACGGGGCCTCTTGGCAGTGTACTGAGACGATGACTATCACATTAATAGCGCGTTTGCATTCAACCACACGAGATCGGTACATACATTAGTTACAATAACTTGCTGCTGTAGCATTAACATAATTATCTCAATAAGTGGCAATTTACGGAATCGATCGTGTCTGTAAACGCGGTAGCCTTTGAAGTGTCACTGTTTCGTAGAACCAAGGGATATACGATTCTCACAGACAGGATATCTTTAATTTCCGACCGCATACCATTGTATCTTGCTGCGGACTTAACGTTTATAAAATATTCGAGCAGATAAGACGATGGATCGTTCAAATGGTGATACAAGCATGAATCTTGGCATATAAATCATATATATATATATATATACATATACATACATACATATATGTGTGTGTGTGTGTGTGTAAAAAAAAATATATATACACCCTGTATACATATATAATGTGTTACATATCAAAGTATCATCATCAACATCATCACCATAGGCACATGAAGACGGTACATTGGTACTTCATTGAGTCAAACAGGTTTTGCTATTAGATAATTAAGGGCAATTATTTTACCATTGGCAGCGAGGGTGTGCACAATTTTAGTAGGTGAATAATAAACGGCAGTCATTTTTCAGGGAGTTGTGTGGGACTGTCAGGGAGCTGTGTGGGACTGTCAGGGAGCTATGAGGGACTGTCAGGGAGCTGTGTGGGACTGTCGGAGAGCTGTGTGTGTGTGTGTGTGTGGGTGGGTGGGTGTGTGTGTGTGTGTGTGTGTGTGTGTGTGTGTGTGTGTGTGTGTGTGTGTGTGTGTGTGTGTGTGTGTGTGTGTGTGTGTGTGTGTGTGTGTCAAGAATTGTATGGGACAGTCAGGGAACTGTGTGGGACTGTCAGGAGCTATGTGTGACTGTCAGGAGCTGTGTGTGACTGTCAGGGAGCTGTGTGGGACTGTAAGTGAGCTGTGTGAGACTGTCAGGGAGCTGTGTGGAACTGATAGGGAACGAACTGTGTGGTATTGTCAGGGAGCTGTGTTTGACTGTCAAGAGTTGTGTGGGACTGTAAGGGAACTGTGTGGGACTGTCAGGAGCTGTGTGTGATGGTCAGGAGCTGTGTGGGACTGTCAGGGAGCTGTGTGGGACTGTCAGGGAATTGTGTGCTACTGCCGGGGAGCTGTGTGTGACTGTCAGGGAGCTGTGTGGGACTGTCAGGGAATTGTGTGGTACTTTCAGGGAGCTGTGTGGGACTGTCGGGAAGCTGTGTGGGACTATCGGGAACTGTGTGGGACTGTCATGGAGCTGTGTGGGACTGCCAGGAGCTGTGTGGGACTGTCAGGAAGCTGTGTAATACTGTTATGGAGCTGTGTGGGACTGTCAGGAGTTTTGTGTGACTGTCGGGTAACTGTGTGGGACTGTCAGGGAACTGCGTGTGACTGTCGGAAGCTGTGTGGGACTGTCAGGGAGCTGTAACAAGCTAGTCCATGTACGGAAGGCAGCCATGTAACAAGCCAGACCATGTACGGAAGGCAGACAAGTAACAAGCTAGTCCGTGTATGGAAGGCAAACATGTAACAAGCTAGTCCGTGTATGGAAGGCAAACATGTAACAAGCTAGTCCGTGTATGGAAGGCAAACATGTAACAAGCTAGTCCATGTACGGAAGGGAAACATGTATCAAGCTAGATCATGTATGAAAGGCAGACCTGTAACAAGCTAGACCATGTACGGAAGGCAAACATGTAACAAGCTAGTCCATGTACGTAAGGCAAACATGTAACAAGCTAGTCCGTGTATGGAAGGCAAACATGTAACAAGCTAGTCCATGTACGTAAGGCAAACATGTAACAAGCTAGTTCGTGTATGGAAGGCAAACATGTAACAAGCTACTCCATGTACGTAAGGCAAACATGTAACAAGCTAGACCATGTACGGAAGGCCAACATGTAACAAGCTAGTCCATGTACGGAAGGCAGACATGTAACAGGCTAGACCATGTATGAAAGGCAGACATGTAGCAACCAAGACCATGTATGGAAGGCAGATATGTAACAAGCCAGACCATGTATGGAAGGCAAACATGTAACAAGCTAGTCCGTGTATGGAAGGCAAACATGTAACAAGCTAGACCATGTATGGATAGCAAATAAGTAAAAAGCTAGTACATGTATGGAAGGCAGACGTGTAACAAGCTAGACCATGTACGGAAGGCAAACATGTAACAAGCTAGACCATGTATGGAAGGCAAACATGTAACAAGCTAGACCATGTATGGAAGGCAAACATGTAACAAGCTAGTCCATGTATGAAAGGCAAATATGTAGCAAGGTAGACCGAGCATGGAAGGCAAACATGTAACATGCTAGTCCATGTATGGAAGGTCAACATGTAACAAGCTAGACCGGCTAGACCATGTATGGAAGGCAAACATGTAACAAGCTAGACCATGTATGGAAGGCAAACATGTAACAAGCTAGTCCATGTATAAAAGGCAAATATGTAACAAGGTAGACCGTGCATGGAAGGCAAACATGTAACATGCTAGTCCATGTATGGAAGGTCAACATGTAACAAGCTAGACCATGTACGAAAGGCAAACATGTAACAGGCTAGACCATGTATGGAAGGGAAACATGTAACAAGCTAGACCATGTATGGAAGGCAAACATGTAACAAGCTAGACCATGTATGGAAGGCAGACATGTAACAAGCTAGACCATGTATGGAAGGCAAACATGTAACAGGCTAGACCATGTACGGAATACACCCGCTAGCGAGCACCTGTGACACAATATGTATATGACAGTTTGAAGAATGAGAATTGTGATAAGTAAACTGTTGGAAGTTGGAACATGTGTATGGATGGACGTAGCGTAGTGGCTTCTCGTGAGTGTCGAGTCACGTGGCTTATCTCATACTGCACCCGCTAACGAGCACGGGCAGAGAGTTCAACTCGTGACTCCATTGCGCGATGACCACCACGGGTCTCTTATTACCCGGCGCCCCCGTTGTCGCCGCTGCTGCGGCTGCTGCTGCCGTAGCTTGCTGCTGTTGGCCGCCGGCCGCCTTCGAACCCTGACTCTGTTTGCGCATCGCCTTCAGCTTTCTCGGTGTCTCATTATCGGCCATTATCGCGGGAGAACGTCTGCTGCTGCTGCTGAAACGATACGTTAGAACATCGGCGTTATACAACATAGCATTTTTCTCAACCGTTTTATACACGTTACAACATATGGCGCATGCGCACTTAACACATACGCCGCATAACTGCCTAGTCTACAGTTCTCTTACAAAATAACGCGCATGCGTACTTAACACATACGACGCATAACTGCCTAGTCTACCGAGGTATTTGCTTTAGGAAAAAACTAAGCGGTCATGTCAGTACATTCATCGTCAAATGTGTCTTTACATCGAATTTCTCTAATATCACTACACCACATGATTCCCGAGCCTTAACTAATCATATACAACTCTTACTTTCATGCTTTTAGCTTTTCGTTTATTGTTTTTGAAATGGTATTGTTCTCTGTTCACATTCCGATCACGATAAGCCGTCCACTCAGTGTCATGCGCCGCCGCCACTGTTTGACGGCACATTCCACCGTTTGCTCATTTCATGCACGATTACGGAGTCGAATACAACGCCTCGTACAATACAGCGGTAAGCCTGCTTTTACGCGTGTATGCATGTATTATTGGTTCTCATTAATATTAATTTAGTTCTCATTGGTCTCATTAATTTAGTTCTCGTTAATATTGGTTCTCATTAATATCGGTGTTCTCATTAGTTTTCATTAATTTAGTTCTCATTAATATTGGCTCTCATTAATATTGGTTATCATTGGTCTCATTAATTTAGTTCTCATTAATATTGGTTCTCATTATTATTATTATTATTAGCTCTCATTAATATTGGTCTCATTGGTTCTCATTAATTTAGTTCTCATTAATAGTGGTCTCATTGGTTTTCATTAATATTGGTTCTCATTAATATTTTTGTTTTAAACATGTATTGGTTTTATTTCATAGAGTCCAACTGCCTACTCGAACACCAGGCCCATCAGAATCGTTCGGTGACGAAATGAACGCTGTTATGTGGGTTTCTCCAACGACTGCCCCTGTTACTTCGCCACCAACTGACAGCCACGACGACGACACCAGCCTCGTGTCGACATTTCTGAGGCGAAGCAGGGACGGTCTGTGGCATACGCCAATACCACGAACTGAAGTATACGAACGATGCGGCTTTCGCGCGCCGCTAATTCCGGCTAGCCGCGCAAGTGTAATGGAACGTTCCCGGGATTCTATCGATCGGCGCTGGTTGAACCCCCTTGATTCGTAGGCAAGGCTGGAACATCATTCTATAATACAATTCTCTACTACTCACGTCTCTTCCATTTGTATTCACTGCGTAAACATCCATTCGCCCTATGTATATGGGACCCGCTTATTATATTACTGTTTAAACGCACAACATATTTCGTTTCACCGCTGAACGTTAGAATATTTATGCATTGCTTTCGGTTTAATAATACCGCTGCCTGTTAAACGCACAGCGCCTAATAGCCGGCTACGCAGCCGCGCTGGGTTCATAGTCCACTACAGCTGCAGCGCCTGTCGCTTAGCAACACTGCTGCTGCTGCTGTTAACATAGGGTACAGCGGGGTAGGGCTGACGAGGGGGGTATTCTGCACACAGTGGTTTTATCGCGGTTATATACAATATACGCATTATTGCTTACGTAAGCACAACACGCTAGGTAGTACGGCGTTGATCGCTAGGGCTAAAATAATCGTGCGCGCACCGCTAGGTGGCACCGTTTTATTGCGGTTATATACAATATACGCATTATTGCTTACGTAAGCACACGCTAGGTAGTACGGCAGCACACCGCTAGGGCTAAAATAATCACTGCGCGCACCGCTAGGTGGCACCTCAAGAGAGGGGTAATTAATCACGTAAAGAGAGGGTAAGGTAATTAATCACGTAAAGAGAGGGTAATCAATCACGTTTTTTATAAGTAGGTTCCCGAAAACGTTTAGTGTCAAAAAATCCTTTGATCTTTTTTATAAGTAGGTTCCCGAAAAGGTTTAGGGGTAATTAGCACTTTTTTTATGCATGTAGTTTTGCCTACGGGGTCATCAAAGGTGAGAAAAGGAGCCTCCAACCCGCTTATATACTACTCGTGTTTGTTATGACTGAACAAATATTAAACGTGTTCTTACACATTTCAACATGTCTGCTACAAATGAAATGTCCGAGGCAATTAGTGGAAATAGAACACGGGGCCTATGGTCTGAGGTACGCCCGATTTTGGGCAGAAATAAATTCATGGCTTTTAGTATTGATGAGCTTGTATGTGCTGTATTGGAGAGGAATTGTACAACTATCTCTTGTGACTTGACTCTGCCAGATATGGCGTTATTACAGGTAGACTACACGTATTTTCAGGAAATCAAAGTTGGTAGGCGAGGATGGCTATACTTTTCGATGATATTCATATAGTTTCACGCGATTGAGAAAGGCAACGTGATCATATTCCGTTTTAAATTTCCTACTGTAAGCGTGATAGTATGCATTGAATATTACTGTGTTAAGCGAGGTGGATACCTGACCATATACAACAACCTATTGTACTAACAGTTGTTGAAGTCAGACCCGTAGCTAAACCGGGGAACATGACGGAGTGTACCCCATGCAGACCGATGTGTCCCCCGTACGTCGTAATGAATCGCAACATTTTATTCGTGTACAATTACACATTACGCGTACTGTAGGTATGAATGTCATACAATTATGTTGTATCATGCAAACAATACAACATCGATTGATTTCACAGGGGAAGAGCGGTGGCGTCCCCTGGTGTATTAAGCTTGGTGTGATCGGGTGACCAAACTAAGACGATTTACACAGGAACGAGTATGAATACATGGTGACGTACTGCAGCTATATAAACTGAGAACAAAGGACATTCGGTCTCACTCGCTCATTCGATTTCGTCAGTTCAGCTCGTATCGTATTTGACCAAACATCCAAATTATTATTATTCTATTTGTGATTTTGCTGTTTGTTTTGGACCCCCGCCCTCCTCCCTGTACCACAACGAGTGCATATTACCTCACAGTATTGTTCTCTGACGCTTTTCCCTGTTGTGGATAAGTACACGAGGTTTCGTCTAGACTTGTTCCTCAAACAATGGTGTACTCACGGTTTTTAATGCTGTAAATAAAGTAGCTTTGTAATGGGACAGGAAGATTGAGTGCCGGGGTGACCCCCACCGATTATGTGTCAGTTGTAAATATAGTGTAGTCATATAGTTAATACTGGTAACAGTTAGCAATATGGGTTAGCAATTGTTGGTATTGTTTAAGTAGGCATTGAGGCTGGCATGTTTGCTGTGAATATATAATGATGTATATGTGTTGTCGTTTAAACTACAGTAAACAGCCTAAGTCGGACTCGCCTAAGTCGGATTTGGGCTCAACTCGGACATAATTCTGAAGAACGGTTGATTTGTACTATGTTTCCCATAAAAATCTTCGTGTAAGTCGGATTATGAGAATTGGATCTTCGCCGCAGAGTGAGTCGGTCCATTTGATCCGAGGTAATGTGTTTTTCCTTGACTTCGTTGGATCTCAGTATTCGACAAGAATCACTTGGTTGCTTAAAATACATGTACCAAATGAAAGAAAAAGAGAAACGGCTTTTGCTAGAAAATTATCCAGACAGCCACCATAACGTACGTAGGCGTCACGTCGTCACTCATTTAATACAACTAGCATCACCCAGCCAATGGACGTTGGTATTACCAAGAACAGTACGTTCCATTTCCAGTACATCCTAGCCACCAGGAGACTAGAGGCATCAGAAGGAGTCGCACCATTTTGTCAAGAAGTTGGACTATTTTGGACGCCGTCATTGCCCTGATGACAGCGTGGAACAAATTGAAACAGGAAATACTTCTAAAATGCTACAAAAAAAGTGGGATTCGTCGAAGGAGTTAAACGGCAAGACGATGGAGACGATGAAGCAGCTATGTACTTCGTTCAGAAACGTAAGGGGCAAGCTCAGCGAGGTGTATGGAGATGCCTATGTACGATGGACGACTATATTGGTATGGACGAAACAGCAGAAACTTCGGCTACGTTAAATAACGAGGAGATCATTGAAACCGGACAACACCCCAACGCATACGGTTTATTGAACGATGACGACGGAGAGGATATATCGGTGTATGAAGATAAAATAACAAAACTCATGCTGCTTTACGGACGCTATGGTTTGACGCTCGGCAACAGTGAGAAGGAAAGTTGACCGACAAGTTCGAGGCCTGGGATATATCATGCTCGGTTAAGTCGGATTTTCGCAAAACTCGGATTAAATCACTCGATATGATTGAATCCGACTTAAGCGGGTTTACTGTATATCAATGGATAAATGTAACTGTAATTAAGTTTGCCTGTTTCGCGTGTTATTGCTTTACACAAAAGATTGTATGTGACCGTGAAACTGATTGATTTGTTGCGAGTGGCATGGAAACATAAGCCATATGTTTATTCTGACATCGTTTCAACTGATACTGCATTCGACGCTACACGATGCGGGAACTCTTAATTTGCGCCGTAAAATATTACTGACTTGTCATTGTTTCTCTTTGAACAATTTGGAAATTTACTGCGTTGGCTGATATGCTTGAAGAGGTGACACGTGCAATTACCTTGACGTGTTACATAGATGCTCTTGTAGTTGGCCTAGTGAATAACATACAAGAACCATAAGTGAACCTATGTTACGCGTCAGTCGTTCTCTGATATACCACACCCTGTCAGTCATACAAAAATGAGTTGCCGCACTCTTAAAAACACATTTATTCCGGCAGGCCTTCAAAGAAACCTTGCACCGTGAATAGTTGTTAACCTAATTTAGCGCTAGGTAAGGATATTTTATTTATTTGTTATTTAATAAACTTTGTAATTCGCACCAGTGACATTATAGCATTATGGATACTCGATTTATGTATTTCTGGTGTATTTTAATTAACTTATTCTATATATTTATTTAGTTAGATTATTATTTTCATTAATTAAAATACCTTTATCATGTTATACAACTTGTGCATATTACTGTAATCATGTAATTTATTTTATCATTCCATTTTAGTATGTTTTAGTTCAATGTTATTATAGTTAACTTATACTTTTATCAGTACCCTGTACTACTTAGATCGTCTTTAAGCTGTAAATCATTTCCTTTATCATCATCATCATCAGCGATTGTGAAGAGCCAGCAGCATATCTTCAACATTCACTTTCTCTCTATGTTGTCCATACGTTCGCAGCCCGAGTTTTTTGTCGACATCATACTCCTGCAATCTCCGTAGATGGAAAATGGTCGACACGTGACTTTAGTTAAGGCGTCGTGCAGTGTGACATCCGTTTCGTTAAAGAGGTAGCACAGCATGTCATTACTTATATATTTTGTTTTCGTTATCAGGTTATATTTCAGCGACGGACTGTCGACGATCCAGTGAATGCAATAGGCAGTGTGATTACTGCCATTGTTGACACGGTCAGCGTAGTACGTAGTAACGGCCGCCATAATAATTATGCATAAAGAAGTTCGCATGAGCGTGACCACTCGGTTCATGGTCACTTGGGCAGAACGGGTACCGTCAATGGCTTCATGTAGAAGAACACTAGCCGTGATTGCAGATAGCCCTCTAACGTATTACCAATAATCCCGCGAGTGCAGTAGTGAGAAGACAATTATCAGTGTGCATACTACGGGAATCCCAAAAGAGTCACGGTCAAACGCAATTCTGTAGTTTCTTACTTCAGTGTATCACTCTGCGAAAAAACTCGGATCTCAACTACAACGCTGATACTTGACGCCATCTTAAGTAGGGCCTGTCGAATGTGGTAAATGAAGATAATACTACACAAGAACGTTTATATTGTTTTGCTTCTAAGTTTCGTTATGTCCATTTAAGCTAGGTAAGTATAAGGACTGTTAAGATTAATAACCTGATTGATAGGATCAAAAGACACGCGTGTGGCGTGGGTGTGGGTGTGTGCGGGCGTGCGTGCGTGCGTGCGTGCGTGTTTTATGTGAGTGTGTTTGTACGTATGGCAGCAATTTTAATTTCGTGGTTGTGGGCGCACGCACACACGATATTAAAATAGCTGCCGTGGTTACGCTATTATCATTACTATTTTTTTATATTTCGTTAGTGTATTATTCATTTATGTAATTAACAATTGATCGAACCTATTCACAAATGCACAACATTAACTATTTTGTGCTGTTATTCCTATCCCAATGCAAACACACATATGTTATTCATAATATTATACTGTGCTGTACTCGCGCGCGCGCGCGCGCACACACACACACACACACACACACACACACACACACACACTCACACACATACAATTAATAACACATATATTGATAAATACCATACCTCCTCCGCATCAGTCATTCGACTGTGCCATCGAAGACTGCCTAAAAAATGAAATTACGTATGTGACGACATTATAGATTATAACATTAAAGCGAGCGTGGCGCAATGTGTCTCCGCTGCACTAGGTCGCGTCTCAACCTGAACACAACTAACGTATTCGTCGACAGAACGTTTCACCCAATTGCCATTCAGGTGACATTACATGGATCCACAGGTTAATAATATATATGGTATTATTGAAGCCCGTTCATGCAGGACACGTGTGCAGTGCGGCTAATAATGTGCCTTTCATGCATAGTCATTGTTGTAGTCATATTTATTCATTCAGAGAATGAAAAATACATTTGATCATATCACAGCAAATTAATAACGTCAATCAGAGGAGTTTATACAACAACGTACATTACAACAAGAGCCTTCCATTGGGTAAACGTGCGGCAATGTATAGCCAGCACGTCTTCCCTCATACATTAATCCATTCATATACAGGAGACTAAAAAATGACCACATATTCACGAGCTAGCAACACCATTCCAGAAATATTTTAATTCTCCGCTCAATTACTACGGAGAGTATGCCAACATATTGCTTTGGCCAAATTGTAATGTTCTCACAATTGACAGTTGTTCGACCGCTAGAAGTAAAATTTCGCCCGATATGCGCCATAACTAATTGTGAGTTATATTCTGTAAAATAGTCTGCCCTAAGTATATCATTGTATGTTTACGCTCGCATACACATACACTGAGGCACGCAGGCACGCAGGCACGCACGCACGTAGGCACGCACGCACGCACGCACGCACGTAATTGTAGCCTTAAACAATACTGAGCTTCCCTACCAATGTGATATCAAAACCACAAGCAGATCGCTTGTCGTGATAAATGGTGGAGGCGACACTGAAATCCACTGCATTTATGATTTCGAATATGTGATATTGATATATTTATATCGAAAATAACATGCATTGCTAGTTCATTACATAATGACTATTCAAACGTATGATCGTAGTGACAACCAAGAATCTTTATCCAAGTACGTGTAGCGTGTGGAGCACTGTACTCGAAGTCAGTGTACACATTTTAAGACAAATGTCGGCAGAGAATTCGGAATAGCAGCCATCTTGGAATTCAAAGGAATTCTAAATTAAATTTAAATGGCATTATTTCATTCCTTGCCCCCAACCTGAAGGATTATGCACCACAGCCAATTTCTAGGACGTAACAGAAGTTGAGAAATAAGAGAATACGTTTAATTTGGCGGTCATGCTTGTTTATCCAAGAGGGCAGTCGTCGCATGCTTTCGTTCCGACGGCCCCATATCAAAAACGTGTTGGTAGAGGAGACATATTTTGCCAAGTTTCGTTAATTTATTCAAACATAACATATTATATGTTGGACTACTTAACTTACTTAAACGCCTAAGCCAATTTGTCCCCTCGCCATCCTCCTGGATGTTGGACTACGCCAACCCACACATTCAATATAGCAGCTATTAACCGAAGATGGCTACCAACAAAATGTCAACTATCATTTGTTACTATATGTGTCAAAACCATTCAAAATAAAACATATTTGCAAAACTCGATACGAAATGTTTACTAAATTAAACAACAGCATAATTATACTTAAGCTCCTAATTAGAGATAGTAAAGATTAAATACAAGTAGCAAACAAAATAAGCACATCAGCATCGTGAGGGATGGCAAATCTTAATAAAATCGTTTGCTCGTGAGAATGGTCTTCTTCCGTCGTCATTGTTCCTCACGGTGTCGGCCTGGAGTGTAGGAGTCGTCGCCACTTTTTCCGATCTTACACGTCTTCTTCTTTCAGCTCCCTCAGCTCCATGTCCTCCTTCACACTGTCTTTCCATTTTTTTTACTGGTCTCCCTCTTTTCCTCTTCCCAGGGACTGGCAAATCTGCTGCTGTTCTCAAATAGTGCTCATCCTCTCTTCTCTGGACGTGACCATACCAACGAAGCCGGGCAACTCTCAACTTCTCTTCTATGCCTTCAACTCTCGCCTGCTGTCGCACCTCCTCGTGTGTTTCTCTTCCCTGAGCGAGGTGTTCATCGCCCATGTGATCATCGTCATCTCAGTTCGCATGAGGAGGAGCATTTCTTTTCCCTTCAGGGCCCATGTCTCCACTCCGCACTTAAGTACTGGCCGAAGCACCGTGCTGTAAATCATGTGTGGTAACTTGCGGTCACAAATGACTCCACTTGTTTCACTCCAGGCTGCCCTGACTCTTGCCTTGACAGCCATTTCACAGCCTCCGTCCTCCTGTATCACAAATCTGGTGACTGTGACTTGATTTAACATCTCTCCATGGATGTCCACAATCTTTACTCTGCTTTTTGTCGCTTCTCTCGAACTGATTAGAACTTCCGTCTTCGCTGTGTTGACTTTGAGTCTTTCTTCCGTGGGGATCCCGGCCACTTCTGCACCTTCTCTTCCAATTTCTTCAAGGACCTCGCGGTGAAGGACAGATCGTCTGCATACAAGATCTCCATTGGCAATCCGGTTATGCAAGCCTCGCTGATCACGATGATAAAGAGTAGTGAACTTAGCGCTGATCCCTGGTGCAATCCCACTCCTATCTCAAAGCCAAATATATCGCCGTGCGGGGTTCTAACTACAGTGTTTGCACCTTCGTACATGCACTGCATGGTCCGCACCAACTTCTCCGGCACTCCCTTCTGTCTTAGGCACCAACATACCAGTTCTTTTGGTACAGTATCGTATGCCTTCTCAAGATCTACGAATGCATGGTAGAGCTTCTTCTGTCCCTCTAGGGTCTTCTCCTGGATCTGTCTCAGCACGAAAATGGCGTCGGTTTTTCCTCTCCCTGTTCTAAATTCAAACTGCGTGTGGTCTACTTCCACTATCTCCCTCAACCTCTTGTCTGTGATCTTCTCTAAGATATTTAAAATGTGTTTCAGTAGCTTCGTTCCGCGATAGTTCTTATACTCTAGCACATCGCCCTTCTGAAGATCACTGACTTCCGTGTAGTATCCCACAGGTTAGTTATTCCGTGGACCTAATGGTGCGCATTGTTCAACTGCGACCGTCGACAAAAAGTTTTTTTTTCATCACCATGTTTTAAGTTTACACTGGTTAAGGGTTCGTTCGGTCGATTGTTGAATGTTAGCAACGTTACTCATTTTTAACGAGTATTCGATTGTTTCGATTGTGACGCAAGCCGGTTTTCGTGAGTTGCAGCGCTGCGAAGTAGTTCAAGATTACGTAGTTGCTTTATATATCCGGCTCGAATACAAAGCGAAACAATTGTCCACATGCAAGTGAACAACTTGCACGACCAGTTTCAATCGGCATATCGACAAGATCACTCAACTGAAACGGTTTTGTTTAAAATACACAATGACATTCTATTTGCAGTAGACCGTGCCTGTGTTGTTGTGTTGGCATGACTTGACAGCTGCTTTTGACATTATTAACCACGGCTTTCTATTGAACAGACTCACTCACAGTTTCGGTGTCACTGGCGCTGCACTTGAATGGTTCAGATCTTACTTGTCAGGACGGCATCAAATCGTTCGTATTGCAAGTGTCAAATCCCCCCCCAACTGCTGTGCCGTTTGATTTACTGCAAGGATCCGTACTCGGACCATTGCTGTTCATTGCAGATATCATACCACTTGGCGACGCCATCAAGAAATTTAGCTTGGATTATCAGTTACATGCAACTTTATGTTTAGTGTTGTCTTTGTGGAGAAGGCCAACTGAACTCAATTGATCATCTAAGCTGTTGCCTAGAAGAAATTGGTGAATGGTCTCGGAATAATTTACTGAAGCTAAATGATCAGAAGACGGATGTCATGGTGTTTGGTACTAAACAGAAGTTGCCACAGCTGATGGACATTCGTATTTTTGACTCGAATTTGACTTTGTTTTCAAGTGCTCGCAACCTTGGCCTTGTATTTGATCATTCCCTCAACATGACTAACCACGTAAGTGACATTTGTCGAACAGCGTATATGCACCTCCACAACATCAGTCGTATCAGGCGATACCTCACAAAAGATGCGACTAAATCACTTGTGCACGCTTTCGTCATATCTAAATTGGACTACGGGAACGCGTTACTGGCTGGACTACCACGTGACCACATTCACAAACTCTAGCGAATCCAAACCATGGCAGCCAGAATCATGACGTTCACACCTCGCCGTGACCACATAACTCCGGTTCTAAAAGAACTACACTGGCTGCCAATCAAATGCCGAATCGAGTTTAAAATACTCATTTAGATGTTCAGATGTCTGAACGGGACGGCGCCGCTGTATCTTGCTAGCCTGTTAACTAGGCACTGTCCGGGACGCACACGTTCATCTGAACAACTTTTGCTTGTTCCACGAACAAACCTGGTCAGTTTCGGGGACAAGTCCGACATGTGTGATTGGACCTCGACTATGGAATGCACTGCCCATTGCTGTCAAATGCAGCACAACTCTGTCGGCGTTCAGAAAGACACTAAAGACGCACAAGTTCAAAGCTCAATACTGCCGAAATTTTTAACATTTCATTTCATTAGAGGAAATTTTACTGCATATCTTACTTTTATATACACACACACACACACACACACACACACACACACACACACACACACACACACACACACACACACACACACACACACACACACACACACACACACACACACACACACACACACACACGCACGCACGCACGCACGCACACACACACACACACACACACACACACATACATATATATATGTTATTTTGAGTGAGTATATCAGTATTTATTTATATATGCGTGCGTTCGTGCATGCGTGTATGTACGTGTATGTATACATGTATGTAAATAGAGTAATAATAGATCTAATTTATAATGTTATGTATTTATAGTCCTTAATTAATAGTTTTAATATAACTAACTTAATTTGTTCTATATTTTTTTGAAGTTTCTTTTTTTGCAGTTTTTATTAGTATACACTGAATCGCTTGATTGAATTTTATTGGACAGCGCTTTGAGCATATTATGGATATTGCGCTCTATAAATATTAAATATTATTATTATTAAATATTTGCTTATATGTAGCACCAGCCGGAGGATGGGTATTTTTGCGAGTAATAATAACAAATCAAACAAAAGCAACCAACACAAAACATTTATATTATGTATATTTTTTAAATAGAGTTTCTTTATTTGGACACATCAAAGATATAGAAACTGCGAAACACCTTCTCCGGACCCTACTGCAAGGTTAACCCTCAAAACACATTCTCCGGACCTTACTGCAAGGTTCACCCTCAAAAAACTTTCTCTGGACCCTACTGCAAGGTTCACACTCAAAACACTTTCTCCGGACCCTACTGCAAGTTTCACCCTCTAAACACTTTCTCCGGACCCTACTGAAAGGTTCACCCTCAAAACACTTTCTCCGGACCCTACTGCAAGGTTCACCCTCAAAACACTTTCTCCGGACCCTACTGCAAGGTTCACCCTCAAAACATTTTCTCCGGACCCTACTGCAAGGTTCTCCCTCAATCTACTTGAAATAGCGGTGTGTCACGTTCATCGGTAAACCAAACAAAACACACTAAATCACACCTATTGTTTTTAAATGTTCCTATCTTTGTATTAATTTCGTCAAATGTTGCATTTATACTCTGGCAATTTAAACTCAGCACAAAAACGTATT
Source organism: Paraescarpia echinospica (assembly GCA_020002185.1). Lineage (NCBI taxonomy): Eukaryota > Metazoa > Annelida > Polychaeta > Sabellida > Siboglinidae > Paraescarpia > Paraescarpia echinospica. The sequence continues at coordinate 4,380,827 of CM034533.1, read as the reverse complement.
TTGATTCCACTGTAAATAACGAGTCAATTGCTCATCATCAAAATAAGACGACTGATTTATAATTTCTATTTCACCATTTCTTCTCTGTCTTAATTTATTTTTAGTGCATTAGACAAATAATTATTCTGTAAGCCACCAACATGTGACAGAAAAGTGTTGCTATCAACCTTTTGACCATTTTGAATAAAATAAGCAATCATAGCGTATACAAATGCAATGTATATAGTTCCTATGAAAACACTAAACATCGTACACTTACAAGATAATGCTAATGTGTGACAATATGCCATTATAAAAATGAACATTAAAAAACATAAATGAATATATTATTTCTTTTAGGCATACTATTAACTATGTTACAACGCACCATGAAGAAGATGGAAAGCGTGTCAGTATAAAGTTATATATGTAAAAGAATGACAGATAAATCAAAAACCATATGTACTTTAACAGCTGCACAAACTTTGCCCTGGTCATACAAGTGTGATTTGAAAATGAAACTATTACGATTACGAACACGTTGCATATATGTACTTATTAAATGACGAGAACAACAACTAGTTCTTACATCTACATCTCCAGCAATACCAGTAACCAGCAACAAGTCCTTCAATAAACATGATTGCCGTGAAATAAATGACATACCCATAATTCGGATTGACATCTTGAATGTCCGTAAGACTACACCACAACACTAATATACTTATATTTTCAATGAACATGACAATGTAGAAAAAAGCACAGAACAAATTTGGAGGTTCCTTACTGAAGTCCATATAAATGAATTCACAAAGTATTGCCCTGATTACTTTGAAGATATTCTGCTGCCACGTTTTGCTGTAAAACATCGCGTCGTTACCCTCGACGTATATGCAGACTAACATGACTAGCCAGTGACTGGCGATGAAACCATACACTGCAGCAGTAGAGTATGCGGCAATGAGCGTCAACGCTATGACACGAGCGCCAACTACGAAAAAGTACCAGATGAACAACCAAGCCATTCGACTATACTTTCTCATCCTGCCCAAGTCTTGATTCCAGTGAGCTTTGACGTACGCTACCGGGGCCCAAGACATCGACAACACACCAAACGCACATGACGCGATCTGTATCCCAGCTGCAAACAGACAAATCATAATCGCTAGTTGATGTTCACAGTTATTAGTACACGTACGGCGGAGTGGACAGTAGTCCGAGTAAACGAAACGTCATAACATAGGGGAAGGTTCCTACTCATGAATAGTTTTTCTTCACTTTTTCCGCGATAAAACAAAATACAATACAGTTAATCTTCTTCTTCCCCTTGCTCCCTTGCGGGGTGGGGTCCACGTCATCCAGTAGCTTCTCCTGCTTTTCTTGTTACTTCCCTGTAGATATGTCCGCAATGACCTTCCATTTCACTGAGCTCGGATTTTTCGTGTGTATTGGCGTTAAAGAAGTAATTCCGTTATTATAATTTTGTTTGGTTGTTCACACCTGCATTCTTAAAGAGATTCTTTGGGAATTTTAATATCTTTGTAATGTACGCAATTATTAGGTAATTCTGTTAATATGATTATTTCATGTAATTATATGCCTTTATTTCATTAGAATTATGTTTTACTAACCACCAATGAGCCTGACAATATATAGAAAAATAACTCCGCGTACGCAGAGTTTCTACTTTGGACCAAAGTTTGGGCCCACCTTCACGATCCGTATAAGGCATGCTCATGAATATTCGGGACTGTCCGTCAGACTCCGATTAGCTACGCCGAGTTAATATATGCAAGAAATACGTCAGTAACATGTGTGTATATGGATTAGCCACAGCCATGCAAATGAGTCGTGATCGATACAATTATCAAAATGAAACGTGGACCAGCTGCTGTTTATGTCGCAGATACAGCACAGAAAAGAAGGAAAATACCTCCTCTCCATTGACAAAGGAAGCCGCCGATGGCGACGCCGATGTCATATTGAATGATTAGCATTGTTTTTGTTGGAATATAAAAACTATGGTACTATCGCGTTCTTTTTTCACTAGGTACATCTGGCTATACATTTTGAAGTGAAGTTTTAATGAAACGTTTAGATAACAGAAACTTACTGAAGCCGAGAAACGTCAATAAAGAAACCATTTTATTTGCACCATAAATCCAGCAGCTATTTCCATAAGCAGTATAAATACATTATACATCACTAAAGTAATTTACGTTACTCAAATAGGATAGGTGGTTATGTACTTTGCTTATCTAGATTTAATTTTAGTTTGAAAAAAATGTAGATCTATAAAGAACATAACATTACTGTCAAAAAAATATTAAAATATATTGCATCAGTGTAAAAACATGTTTTACTTTGTACTGGAAGTGCAATAATTATTTGTTCTGCCCATCATTTAGAGTAAAAGATATTGAATTTGTTTCTGTCGAACTCCCGTTTGGCCATTGTATGATGGAAATAAAGTTATAAAATTACAAAACTTTAAAAGTAACGCATATTTTAAAACACTGTTTTTAGTCATCATTGGTGTATTTAGTTCGACAAGATCCCAAAAACATTTTGAATGTTGTGGAACATTTATATTTTATGAATTTTCAAAATTATTGTAAAAGCTTCTTTGTCGACACCTTTTTATACACTACTCCCAGTATATATAATGACGGGATGATGTGCATTTGTATGCACAAATCGATCGATTGCACAAATCCATTTGAAACGCAGTGATGTACATATTCCCAGCAGAAGCCACACGGAACTAATGTGGCAGAACAAAGTCAGACATCTTCTTCACTACTGTGTCAGTTAACATATTGTCCTATTAATAGCACTGCTATGCATTTTGATACACAAAGCTATCAGATGCACACATCCATTTGAAACTCGAAGTGAGGTACAACTTCCCAGTAGATGTCGCACAGAACCGAATGGGGCAGAACAAAGTCAGACATCATCTTATGTCAGGTGACCCATTGTCCAATTAATGGCACTGTTATGTAGAGCTCTTCAATTTCCTCTTTCCATCAGTTCAGCTATTTCCAATGTTCCTGCAAATAAACAAAGTTGAATTTAGGAAACTGAGCATAAATATGAGTTAAATAACTCAACATTGTGCAGATTAATTCAGTTTAGATATTGGATTATGGGACTTATCACTAAGTGTACAGCTGGCTAAATGGAAAAGAAATACAAGAGACCCTTGTTATGTTGATTCAGTCAGACTAAAATCCCAATCCATTACTTTAGCCAACTTTTAATTTGCTTCTACATAATTACATGTATGCATTGGTCATATACAGAGCACTCCAGATAACTCGAACTCACATAAGTGAATTTTCACTAAGTTAAGTCAATCTTTTCCTCAGTCCAGGGCAAAGGTCCCAATAAGGGGACCTTCTGATAACTTTCTAGTTATCAGAAATTCCACTTATGAGTATTGTCATGGGTCCCTGGAAGTTCGACCTTATCCAGAGTGCACTGTATATTTTCCTTTATTCTTGCTCTAATAATTATGTTGTATATAATTATACATATGGGCCATTCTCGTGAAACGTGCACAGTAACGGTAAAGTAACATGTCAAAAATAAATGTTTAATTTGTTTTTAGCGAGTAGTATTATTTTCAAATGTGCTATTCATATGAATACTTGATCCGATCTATTATTATTAGATGTTGTTATATTCATGGATAAAAACTTAAGTACATTAGAGTGCAGATCTGCTGGTGTCCAAAATTTGTGCATCGTAAAATTCCGTGGCAACATGGTATTGTGTACTTTTTGACAAACCTAAAACGTTTACATTGAATGATGACATGCCAGCCAGGTTGACTAACAATCGTAGCTGTAGCATTAAAAACAGTCTGTGAACGTACGAATCTCACATTTGTTTCTGTTTCGGTTCAAATAAGAGGGGAAACGGGAACTTTTCAAAAACGGCTGACTGGAAATGGAATTTGGAAAGGCAAGACTCGTAGTCGTAGACACACGTACCCAAATCCAAGATTTACACATATAAATTACATCCACGACCAGGTTAATCCTCTTGCTATGGTTGCATATACTGATATTTAGTGTGCATTTTCGTTCACTGCATGTCAAATACTGGATAGTGCAGTTTTACTAACTAGAAAGGCGAGACCCTTGCCTAGGGCTAGGCTAGTTACTATAGACATAGTAGAGGCTCGACCTACACAGATTCAGACTCAGTGACAGTCCCAGCGGCAGCTGACACCGACTGCAGCCGTCCGCGTCGGCGGACGTTATAATTCTACTTAATCGAAACGTTACTCGGCTGACGACATTGGGAAGCAGGATAATTAAACAATACATACGCTTCCTACATTTATAAAACTAAAAACAAATTGCTTATTTACATGCAATAGCTTGAATCAACTCACCTCGGAATCTAACGTGTCAATTGTGTGTGTGACGTCAACAGTATGTGTGTGGTTCACTGCGCGTGCATGAATATTCATTATACTCGGGCTGCAGAATTAATCATCCACGTGGCAACAAGCTCAAAATGATTCGCGTAAACACAATTGTTTATCGACTTTTTAGGCAGATAACACCCAAATTATGCATAAACATGCAAGGCATAAGTAGCAGAGAAAGTAGTTATGGGAAATTTATACGTATTGATACGATACACCTCGAATGTATATTAGTTTACAAAGAATCCCTTTAAGGTGTGACATTTGGCTTTATACTACTTGCATTCCTGAGGAAAATGCATCGACGAACATCTGTGTAAATGTCAGGTACGCAAAAGTAAGTTTTATTTATAAATTACCCCAGTCAGTTTACTGTTTATCATCACATATGTGGCTTTTCATGCATTACCCTCATCTTGGGGATAGTATTGATCAACGAGCGTTTGCAATTAACAATACCCCCTGGGTTATTATGTAAAACTAAGTGATACGTTATAATTACCAGTCGATCAACCATTAACCGGCTCATCGGACCCCGCATGTCCGGTTCATAGGTGCCTGATCACATCTGTTCATGCAAAACGAGTTTTATCGAACATTAGACTGGCTTCTGTCAAAAAGTGTTTCAGGTATTGATAACAAAATCCATTATTGTCAATCTGCCATTGCCAATAATATTGCATCACTTATGCTAGTTGTATACACACAAAAAACCACAAAATATTCGCTCAAAAATATGTTATTGGTAAGAACCGTGATTTTGCGCGTCGTTCGTTTTCCGTAATTACTCGAACGGCCCTGAAGTTGTATGTATCGTGACCTGCTTTTACAGAACTCGAAAAATTAAAAATCTAATAAGTATTGACAAAGTAACAGGGAATGGCTCAAAGCTGATATGATCATGGTTTCTAGCCTTCCCGTATTGATAGAATACCAATCCGTATGTATTACAAGAAATAAACATCCATGTTATAAGCGCGTGCACTATTTGTAGGTCTAACAAAAGATTTTATCTTCTAGAATTTATTATTGTAAATTGGGTGGAAGACAATGCCGAGATCCACACCCCGGGGGAATTTATGACTGTTATGTTTATGACATTATCATAACATGACTAATACCAAAACATCTGAACAGTAAATTGTTTAATTGCAGCAAACTACATTTCACGTAAACATAACACATTTCCTCCATTGATGTACAAGTTACGTTTAGAAGTGTGCAACGTCTGAACATAGTTAGGCAACGTAAGATCCATTGTTCTAATAAATACGGATTTTCACAAGTTTTCGCAGTGCACCATCTCAACTACATACACAAAGTTAAAATAACAATAATCCCCATACAGACAATGCAATTCGTCGTCCAACATGTCTCACCTTGGTAAGTTGTGTGTTCCGATTCATTTGTCGTCATTATATAAAATTGCAATAGTAGCTGTGGTGCGCTTTCCAAGTAGCTTTCAAACAGACCCAGTAGTGTCACACGTTTCTCGTCTCTGACCGCCTGGTTGCGTTGCTCAGGGGTCGAATCGCTTCGTCGAGTGTTAATCTTGGAGATCAGCGCCTCGCAGTACCTGTATAATACGTAGATATGTGTGCACCTTTCTGTTGTCATGTAGACAGTAAACAAGAGAAAACAATATTGTAAAAGGCAGCCGTCCAAAGCGAAACCTCCGGACAAGAATGTATAATCCACCCCCCGATATTAAGTTAAGGGATATATTGTCAGTTTGTAGTTATTAATCAAATGTTTTTGTTGAATCATGGTTACAGATCATTAAGGGTTATGATGTAAATAAAATGTTGACATGTTTAATAGAGATATATGCATGCCAGTGATGATACACCTGGAAATAAAATATTCGAGTAGACCGTTTCGTGAAGATTGTATATATTAGTTTGTGTTATTAAAATACTGTTGAATTTGATCCCGATACTCTGCTATTTAGGTCCATTTCCAGTGGTTGTAGAAACCTTGCAGGAGAGTTGGTGAGCTGCCACGTAGCGCAGTTAAAGGTTGTTTAAGAAAATGTGCACACATTTTTGTTCTCATTTTGCCCCTAACACCTTCCCCCAAAATGGAAAGAAGAAAGAGATGAACAATCATAATACTTTATTTCTTCACAAGATACATATACATTGCATGCATTTTGACTTAAAACAGTAGCAATTAATGACATAATACTGATTGAATTGGAGTGAAGTAATAGCTAGAACATGTATAGTAAAGCATCCGAATACAGTTAAACATCTTAAATTAGTTGTTTGATAACATTTACTAAGTGGCATATGGAAAAACATTTCCTAACAAATTCAAATTTGTGTTGTGTTTTGTCATTTTATTTTCAGCAGACATTTTCTCCACGAAGGAGGCAACATCTCAATGAACAAGTTGATTTTATTTTATACACCATTCTCCATGAAAACAATGGTATACAACTTGTTCACGTATCTTGGATAATTATCTCGTTATCTACAATTCTGTAGTAACACCCCTACGCGAAAGAACAGAATGGCAGCGTCTGGAGTCACTTAGCGGATTTATGCAATTGTTTTTAATATCTTCTGTCAACTATATCTATTTTGTGTTACGTTTCTTATAACAAATAAACCAACAAACTAAAGTAACGAATTCGGTCAACATTTCGATGTAAATTTATTTGTGAAACAGTTACTATCGTTGAAAGCAACATTCAGTTTGTTGCCGCCAAACATGCGTCATGGCGCGAAGTGGGCGAAAATAGGTGCCGTTGTCGGTTCACCACAATTCGAAGCCTTCAACGTACATTTTCACGGACAAATATCGCATCAGTTAGCATGCCCGTGCATATTATATTGTCTATCCGCTTGTCTGCCTCCTTGTTATTACCAGTATGAAGTAAATTAGTAGTTATCCTTCACAATTTGTCGCAATTTGAAGATGTTTGTGACTTGTTTGCCGTCTTTGGTTTCGATTTACATTGGGGTAGCAGACTTCTACGTGACTACGTCAAATAACCAACGAACGGCGCTGATTTGGTGATTCCTACGTGTTTCCCAATGACGACAAGATTCTGACGTCATTCAATGTCATTTAATCAACCAATATGGATCCATAACACTACGGCGAGGGATTTCCGCGCCAAGTGCAGACTACGAATATAATCGTATCCCGGATACAAAGTAAACTACGACTAGAATCGTATCCCGAATAAAGTGGGTTAAAGGTTGTTTAAGAAAATGTGCAAACATTTTCTGTTCAATCATTTAGAGATTTCTTGTGTATAGTGGCACTACCACAATGTGTAAATTAGAGGAAAAATTATTGCAGTGTTTTTGAGAAAATAGGCAAAAATGTGAAAATTTGGCATTTTGTTGGGTCTCTAGAATGATTGAAGCAAAATGCAGATTTCTTGTGTATAGTGGTACTACAATATGAAATTTCAATAACAAATTAGAGAAAACGTAACTTCAGAGTTTTTGAGAAAATAGGCAAAATGAGAAAATGTAGCATTTTGGGGCGCCTGAGGTGCCCTTCAATCAGATGAAGATTTCTTGTGTACAGTGGCACTCCCACATGAAATGTCTATGCAAAATCAGAGAAAAAGTTACTGAAACGTTTTTGAAAAAATAGGCAAAATGTGAAAAATGACCAGTTTGGTGGCTCTGGGGTTTAGAATGATTCAATCAAATACATATTGTCCGTGCATAGTGGCAGTACCCTAAGATATGTCTATGCAAAATTAGAAAAAAAGTTGCTGAACGGTTTCTGAGATATGGCAGCTAACGGCGGACGCAGAGTGATGGCAAAAGTCCGATGGACCGAAATTCGGCACAAAGGACTATACACGTATCTGACATAGAGAGTTTATCGCGATAGGAAAAATATTTTTGGTTGCATTGATTGGCAGTAGCAGTATGGCCGGCGTCGCCGTATTTTCGCCATATTTGCGTCCCGCAGCGGAGCGTCGTGTACACCTCAATCGTCTAGATTTAAAGATTCAACGATTCAAACAACATGAAGTCATGTACGCAAACCCCGAAGTATCGGGACACTTTGCCAAAAGAAGCCAGGGACCGATATTTTCAGAAAGTTGAGGAAATTGGAGGAGCAGGTCGTTATGAAGTGGAGATAGGCACTTAAACAACAAATTAAATATCATGCAAAAATATTGGGAATGGGCTTAAATTAAAGGTAACAGCTTAGTGATCATATAACTGTTTATTTTATTAAGATATTTTTAATAGATAAAACGATATTGCGATTTTAACACGGAAAACCAGCGTATGTGTTGTGTATCTCTTACAATGGCAAAATGGACTCATTTTTGTGTTTTCTGTGGATAAATATTTGCTTTAAAATGTCATAACTTTTTCATTTATATAGATATTTAAATACTGTTTTCATGGTTTTCAAACACATTGACTAGAGCAATAAATATATAATATTTTTAGTACTAATTATAACCAAATTAATGCAATTAATTAGTTAATTTTAGTAATGTAGCATGCAAACTCAACAGATCAACACTTTCCAAAATTAAAGGCCATAATGCCCATGATTATGAAAATACTTATAGATATTATGCAATGTGTATAACGACATTAATAATGGTAAAAAATATGAATTAATAAATCATTTAATAATAATTTAATTAATTGGTCAATATTGGGAAATTTGTGCGCAATCTTGACAGACCGACACATTTCAGTAAAAGGCCATAATGTCCATGATTATGAAGATATTTGTATAATTTATGCAAGCAGTAAACCACATTAATTATGGTAATAAATAATTTATATTAACCGGTCATTTCACATTAACAATAACTTAATTAATAAGTTAATATTGGCTAATATTAGTACTCTAACGACTGACCGCTACATGACCGATGAAAGGCTGGACAGACAAGTAATCTATTGACACTGTTTCATAATGTAATATTCTGCATTTTAACATGAACTTGATTAAGTAATGTTTATAAATAGTTTACAGTATTCCGTCGCTGAATCCAAATGCGCCAAATGCAAGATCGCTTTCAGCGTTACTCCCCATGGCCCATGGGAGTCAAGCCATGAAGAAGAAGTCTGCTCTACTCATAATACAGTCGTTTTGTAATATTGGCAGTTGAATGTCTCAATATTCAATGCCAGTAGGCTGGAAGTTATGTGCAACAAGGTTTGAGGTCAAATACGATTTGAGGTCAAATATTTCGCGAAGTAAACGAAAGTAACGAAGTAAAAAGTATTGTTACTTTTGATAAAACAACTTCGTTACATGTAAAAGTACTTTATTAAAATTGTACTTCATTACATGTTGATTACTTAAAAAAACTAATTAAGTATTGTAACGAAGTATTTGTACTTCGCTACAAGCCACCACTGTTCATCGGTATATGTCTCCCGCTCGCTACATGCCTGCTAGCTCTATTACGAGGAGTATGCATTAACGTTCAACATAAATGTATGTACGCTTGCTTGCGTATGAATCTTTCTTTCTTCTGGAAACTATTTGTTACATTATCACTAGTGGCGACTACGCAAATCAGTTGTGTGATTGAATTACCGAGACTTTGAACTACCTTCAGATTGGAACGACATTTATATAGCATTACCATAATTATGGTGCCTCTTGGCAGTGTACTGAGACGATGACTATCACATTAATAGGGCGTTTGCAAACAACCACACGAGTTCGGTAACGGTGTATGATACATATATGAGTTACAATAACGTAATTATCTCAATAAGTAGCATTTTACGGAATCGATCGTGTCTCTAAACGCGGTAGCCTTTGAAGTGTCACTGTTTCGTAGAACCAAGGGATATACGGTTCTCACAGACACGATATCTTTAATTTCCGACCGCATACCATTATATCTTGCTGCGGACTTAACGTTTGTAAAATATTCGAGCAGATAAGACGATGTATCGTTCAAATGGTGATACAAGCATGAATCTTGGCATATAAGTCATATATATATATATACCAATTACATGACGTGAATTATGGGGAACTTATTGCGATATTAAGATGTCTCTAAACAATTTACGTCGCAGGAACACTAAATTATCATCATCAACATTTTAACATGAACTTGATTAAGTAATGTTTATAAATTGTTCACAGTATTCCGTCGCTGAATCCAAATGCGCCAAATGCAAGATCGCTTTCTGCGTTACTCCCCGTGGCCCATGGGAGTCAAGCCATGAAGAAGAAGTCTGCTCTGCTCATAATACAGTCTTTTTGCAATATTGGAAGTTGAATGTCTCATAATTTAATGCCAGTAGGCTGGAAGATATGTGCAACAAGGTTCATATTTCAGTATCTTGTAAAATAACGTTGTGTTCTTCAATATGATGTGTGTAAGTAATGTTCGTGTCATGTTTAATGTACACTGTTCAACATAGATATCAGATATATAATCAGCCAGATTAAATGTGTACGCATGCAGGCAGGTGATGGGTGTCATATTCAGACGACACTGTGGCTTGGTACCTACACAGTTAACTGTCAGACACAGATCAGAGTAAGATCAGTGCCACTGCATGTACTTGCGAACAATATCTGAAATAAAAAGGCCATATTGTATCATAAAATGATAACTGTTTTAATTCTACAATCAAATCTTGTGAAATAATTGTTATATCCCTGCCTCTGTTACTCAAGAGAGCAGTGTGAAATTCTATAATAATTGTGATACTCGAGACGTATAATTGTGGTGTTTAATATATTGCATGTTGTCACACAATGAAACAAATGATGCTACAACTGATCAATGCATTTAATGGTTTATATTACAACATGCTTTAGAAATGTTTTGCAGTGACTGTTTGTCGTGAAACACTTACTTAAAAAAAAATTAAGTCGAATAATTTACATATTTTACCTCAAAACAACTTGTAACAACTTGATTTAATAGGTAAGTTACAACAATTGATTAAAAGTATTGCATAATAAATTTTTTATAATTTCTAAGTCTAAATAAACGCCTAACCATAAATAATGGCTTAACTTCCCCCATAAGCCAAGCCAAGCCCAAGCGTAACGCCGTAAGCAGTAACCAGCCCTGTCCTAAGTCTAAGACTACCATGCTTGGCCCGTATACTATAAATCATAATCATAAAATAGAAACTTAAATAATATAATATCTAAAAGTCAGAACGGATAATGTTGTTTCTATGATGATTAAAATGTTCTGCATCTGGCTCAGATGACGCGCTGTCGGTCTGACTGACAGATCGGTCAAAATCAGACAAATGGTGCATGCTTTGAATGGCGCTAAATTTCATAAATTATTGCAGAATTGGCATGGATATTATATAAATAGTATAAATAATATTGGTTTTGTAGAGATTTTCATTCAAAGAAGTGGATTAAGTCACGATATGCATCGAACATCGCCTCCAGTGACGCGCACAGTTGATTTTGCCGACACAGAACTTTCAAATGTGATGATTTTTTGAACGGCGCAAAACCATATTTCACGACGGAGCATGCCACCAATTTGTTCAACACAGACTAAATAAAACTAATAGATAGGGCTAGACACAACATAAAAAAGCAATTGTGGATGCGAACACCTCGCACAGTGGTGGCTTAGCGCCGAACCGTATAAATGACCTGCCTAAAGGGGTCAATAAAGAGTTGGTTTTCCCATAGGCGACCATGGTAACGTTTTGTCTGATTATAAGAAAACGTGACCTGCAAAATGTCTTAAACTTCTCATCTGCTGTTATCATCATCTCAATGACATGCTGATAGAGTTTTTAAAAATTGCATACTTCTAGCTCTCGTAAAATGCTTGTAGGTTTGACACCCGTCAATATTTACAAATGCCGGCAAGCATTACTCCGCAAACAGGTCACACAGGCAAATATCCTTCCGCTTATTCAAATCATCTAGACATCCACCATTTTACAGTCAACGCCTTCTACAATCACACATGAAAATGTGCCTACTCAAATGCACTTATGTCATAGCATGTGAATTTTGTAAAAAAAATATTTCTTAAAAATACACTGCACTTTTCTTCGTAACCAAACAGGAAGTCTAACTAAAACATGACCCCGAAAGGGGTAATGGGAAATTACTCTGGCGTGTGACGTCATGCCTTCAGCCGCCATAGTTACGATCATGGGCACTTATATAGTATTCGGGCCCACCTCAATTTAGTCGATAGAACTACATGTTTGCCTAAATTTGAAAGCTCAGTGCGTTAGATCCACCATTCGACTTTATCCCGGCATATTTGTGTTACGAAAATATTGCGTCTTAGCGAACTTTTGAGGTATCAAATTTAGGCAAAAATGAAGTTATAACAACAAAATCTACGTGAACCCGGATAAACAGCGAATCAAAAATAATTCCGAACGACTTCCCGCTCGGTGATCTCTTATTTATAGAGGTTATAGCGTTGATGCGCTATCCCAAAGCGAAGTTTGTATGTAAATACGATTGCGCCCTGGCCGTTGAATCGACGATAGGATCCCCCTGGCGACTAGACACGGAAATATTATAACGAAAATATTTCGCGTAGTAAACGAAAGTAACGAAGTAAAAAGTATTGTTACTTTTGATAAAGCTACTTCGTTACAAATAAAAGTACTTTATTAAAATTGTACTTCATTACATGTTGATTACTTGAAAAAACTACTTAAGTATTGTAACGAAGTATTTGTACTTCGCTACAAGCCACCACTGTTCATTGGTATATGTCTCCCGCTCGCTACATGCCTGCTAGCTCTATTACGAGGAGTATGCATTAACGTTCAACATAAATGTATGTACGCTTGCTTGCGTATGAATCTTTCTTTCTTCTGGAAACTATTTGTTACATTATCACTAGTGGCGACTACGCAAATCAGTTGTGTGATTGAATTACCGAGACTTTGAACTACCTTCAGATTGGAACGACATTTATATAGCATTACCGTAATTACGGGGCCTCTTGGCAGTGTATTGAGACGATGACTATCACATTAATAGCGCGTTTGCATTCAACCACACGAGATCGGTACATACATTAGTTACAATAACTTGCTGCTGTAGCATTAACATAATTATAAGTGGCAATTTACGGAATCGATCGTGTCTGTAAACGCGGTAGCCTTTGAAGTGTCACTGTTTCGTAGAACCAAGGGATATACGGTTCTCACAGACACGATATCTTTAATTTCCGACCGCATACCATTGTATCTTGCTGCGGACTTAACGTTTATAAAATATTCGAGCAGATAAGACGATGTATCGTTCAAATGGTGATGCAAGCATGAATCTTGGCATATAAATCATATATATATATATATATACAAACATATATGTGTGTCTCTCTCTCTGTGTGTGTGTGTGTGTGTGTGTGTGTGTGTGTGTGTGTGTGTGTGTGTGTGTGTGTGTGTGTATGTGTAAAAATATATATATATACACCCTGTATACATATATAATGTGTTACATATCAAAGTATCATCATCAACATCATCACCATAGGCACATGAAGACGGTACATTGGTACTTCATTGAGTCAAACAGGTTTTGCTATTAGATAATTAAGGGCAATTATTTTATCATTGGCAGCGAGGGTGTGCACAATTTTAGTAGGTGAATAATAAACGAAAGTACATTGGCACCTCATTGTTCCTATCTGTTTTCGGAAGCAGTGTCAGCAATGAACCAAAGAAGAAGACGCATTTATTTTACCCAGTCTGGTTTTACTACTTGAGGCCCGGTGTGGCAAATTATAATTGGGAACTCAAAAAATAGCCATGATCGTTGTCAGTGAAGACAGTACAACTTTTCGTGTCATGGAACCAATGACGTTTGCAAATATGGGTGCTGATGAATTTGAAATGGTACCTCATTTTATTATTTTGGGGCACACGATGGAACTTAAATTGTTTACTAAGACATTGATAATGTTATGGATATTAAGAAATGTCTTGCCGCTGGGTGACAAACATTGAATTAGAAACACAAAATACTTAAACAATATAATAGGCCCTTACACATGTGTCGCCAAGAACACGATGACACAAGTAACATGAACAATTCAAGTTGCTTATCTTCTGTCTTATACACATTGAAGTGTAATAGGCCGCACTGTTGTTAAACACTAATCAATGTGTCACATACCTCAATCCTGGCGACATTTGTAGAACCGATAATATGACTATGACAATCCATGGGTGACGGGGAACGTTGTTCGTCTCGCTGCAATCGTGTATGTACAACCAGAGGTTGAACAAAGTAAAGATCAGAGATGGTATCAAAAATATTTTTCCCTATCGCGATAAACTCTCTATGTCAGATACGTGTATAGTCCTTTGGGCCGAATTTCGGTCCATCGGACTTTTGCCATCACTCTGCGTCCGCCGTTAGCTGCCATATCTCAGAAACCGTTCAGCAACTTTTTTTCTTCAAATTTTGCATAGACATATCTTAGGGTACTGCCACTGTGCACGAACAATATGTATTTGATTGAATCATTCTAAACCCCAGAGCCACCAAACTGGTCATTTTTCACATTTTGCCTATTTTTTCAAAAACGTTTCAGTAACTTTTTCTCTGATTTTGCATAGACATTTCATGTGGGAGTGCCACTGTACACAAGAAATCTTCATTTGATTGAAGGGCACCTCAGGCGCCCCAAAATGCTACATTTTCTCATTTTGCCTATTTTCTCAAAAACTCTGAAGTTACGTTTTCTCTAATTTGTTATTGACATTTCATATTGTGGTGCCACTATACACAAGAAATCTGCATTTTGCTTCAATCATTCTAGAGACCCAACAAAATGCCAAATTTTCACATTTTTGCCTATTTTCTCAAAAACACTGCAATAATTTTTCCTCTAATTTACACATTGTGGTAGTGCCACTATACACAAGAAATCTCTAAATGATTGAACAGAAAATGTTTGCACATTTTCTTAAACAACCTTTAACCCACTTTATTCGGGATACGATTCTAGTCGTAGTTTACTTTGTATCCGGGATACGATTATATTCGTAGTCTGCACTTGGCGCGGAAATCCCTCGCCGTAGTGTTATGGATCCATATTGGTTGATTAAATGACATTGAATGACGTCAGAATCTTGTCGTCATTGGGAAACACGTAGGAATCACCAAATCAGCGCCGTTCGTTGGTTATTTGACGTAGTCACGTAGAAGTCTGCTACCCCAATGTAAATCGAAACCAAAGACGGCAAACAAGTCACAAACATCTTCAAATTGCGACAAATTGTGAAGGATAACTACTAATTTACTTCATACTGGTGGTGATAACAAGGAGGCAGACAAGCGGATAGACAATATAATATGCACGGGCATGCTAACTGATGCGATATTTGTCCGTGAAAATGTACGTTGAAGGCTTCGAATTGTGGTGAACCGACAACGGCACCTATTTTCGCCCACTTCGCGCCACGA
Source organism: Paraescarpia echinospica (assembly GCA_020002185.1). Classification (NCBI taxonomy): domain Eukaryota; kingdom Metazoa; phylum Annelida; class Polychaeta; order Sabellida; family Siboglinidae; genus Paraescarpia; species Paraescarpia echinospica. Next base: position 4,365,001 of record CM034533.1, on the reverse strand, counting down.
CGCATGTTTGGCGGCAACAAACTGAATGTTGCTTTCAACGATAGTAACTGTTTCACAAATAAATTTACATCGAAATGTTGACCGAATTCGTTACTTTAGTTTGTTGGTTTATTTGTTATAAGAAACGTAACACAAAATAGATATAGTTGACAGAAGATATTAAAAACAATTGCATAAATCCGCTAAGTGACTCCAGACGCTGCCATTCTGTTCTTTCGCGTAGGGGTGTTACTACAGAATTGTAGATAACGAGATAATTATCCAAGATACGTGAACAAGTTTTATACCATTGTTTTCAGGGAGAATGGTGTATAAAATAAAATCAACTTGTTCATTGAGATGTTGCCTCCTTCGTGGAGAAAATGTCTGCTGAAAATAAAGTGACAAAACACAACACAAATTTGAATTTGTTAGGAAATGTTTTTTTATATGCCACATAGTAAATGTTATCAAACAACTAATTTAAGATGTTTAACTGTATTCGGATGCTTTACTATACATGTTGCAGCTATTACTTCACTCCAATTCAATCAGTATTATGTCATTAATTGCTACTGTTTTAAGTCAAAATGCATGCAATGTATATGTATCTTGTGAAGAAATAAAGTTTTATCATTGTTCATCTCTTTCTTCTTTCCATTCTGGGGGAGGGTGCTAGGGGCAAAATGAGAACAAAAATGTGTGCACATTTTCTTAAACAACCTTTAACTGCGCTACGTTGCAGCTCACCAACTCTCGTGCAAGGTTTCTACAACCACTGGAAATGGACCTAAATAGCAGAGTATCGGGATCAAATTCAACAGTATTTTAATAACACAAACTAATATATACAATCTTCACGAAACGGTCTACTCGAATATTTTATTTCCAGGTGTATCATCACTGGCATGCATATATCTCCATTAAACATGTCAACATTTTACTTACATCATAACCCTTAATGATCTATAACCATGATTCAACAAAAACATTTGATTAATAATTACAAACTGACAATATATCCCTTAACTTAATATCGGGGGGTGGATTACACATTCTTGTCCGGAGGTTTCGCTTTGGACGGCTGCCTTTTACAATATTGTTTTCTCTTGTTTACTGTCTACATGACAACAGAAAGGTGCACACATATCTACGTATTATACAGGTACTGCGAGGCGCTGATCTCCAAGATTAACATTCGACGAAGCGATTCGACCCCTGAGCAACGCGACCAGGCGGTCAAAGCCGAGAAACGTATGGCACTAATGGGTCTGCTTGAAAGCTACATGGAAAGAGCACCACAGCTACTATTGCAATTTTATATAATGACGACAAATGAATCGGAACACACAACCTACCAAGGTGAGACACGTTGGACGACGAATTGCATTGTCTGTATGGGGATTACTGTTATTTTAACTTTGTGTATGTAGTTGAGATGGTGCACTGCGAAAACTTGTGAAAATCCGTATTTATTAGAACAATGGATCCTACGTTGCCTAACTATTTTCAGACGTTGCACACTTCTAAACGTAACTTGTACATCAATGGAGGAAATGTGTTATGTTTACGTGAAATGTAGTTTGCTGCAATTAAACAATTTACTGTTCAGATGTTTTGGTATTAGTCATGTTATGATAATGTCATAAACATAACAGTCATAAATTCCCCCGGGGTGTGGATCTCGGCATTGTCTTCCACCCTATTTACAATAATAAATTCTAGAAGATAAAATATTTTGTTAGACCTACAAATATTGCACGCGCTTATAACATGGATGTTTATTTCTTGTAATAAATACGGATTGGTATTCTATCAATACGGGAAGGCTAGAAACCATGATCATGCTTTGAGCCATCCCCTGTTACTTTGTCAATACTTATTAGATTTTTTATTTTTCGAGTTCTGTAAAAGCAGGTCACGATACATACAACTTCAGGGCCGTTCGAGTAATTACGGAAAACGAACGACGCGCAAAATCACGGTTCTTACCATTAAAATATTTTTGAGCGAATATTTTGTGTTTTGTGTGTGTATACAACTAGCATAAGTGATGCAATATTATTGGCAATGGCAGATTGACAATAATGGATTTTGTTATCAATACCTGAAACACTTTTTGACAGAAGCCAGTCTAATGTTCGATAAAACTCGTTTTGCATGAACAGATGTGATCAGGCACCTATGAACCGGACATGCGGGGTCCGATGAGCCGGTTAATGGTTGATCGACTGGTAATTATAACGTATCACTTAGTTTTACATAATAACCCAGGGGGTGTATTGTTAATTGCAAACGCTCGTTGATCAATACTATCCCCAAGATGAGGGTAATGCATGAAAAGCCACATATGTGATGATAAACAGTAAACTGACTGGGGTAATTGATAAATAAAACTTACTTTTGCGTACCTGACATTTACACAGATGTTCGTCGATGCATTTTCCCCAGGAATGCAAGTAGTATAAAGCCTAATGTCACACCTTAAAGGGATTCTTTGTAAACTAATATACATTCGATGTGTATCGTATCAATACGTATAAATTTCCCATAACTACTTTCTCTGCTACTTATGCCTTGCATGTTTATGCATAATTTGGGTGTTATCTGCCTAAAAAGCCGATAAACAATTGTGTTTACGCGAATCATTTTGAGCTTGTTGCCACGTGGATGATTAATTCTGCAGCCCGAGTATAATGAATATTCATGCACGCGCAGTGAACCACACACATACTGTTGACGTCACACACACAATTGACACGTTAGATTCCGAGGTGAGTTGATTCAAGCTATTGCATGTAAATAAGCAATTTGTTTTTAGTTTTATAAATGTAGGAAGCGTATGTATTGTTTAATTATCCTGCTTCCCAATGTCGTCAGCCGAGTAACGTTTCGATTAAGTAGAATTATAACGTCCGCCGACGCGGACGGCTGCAGTCGGTGTCAGCTGCCGCTGGGACTGTCACTGAGTCTGAATCTGTGTAGGTCGAGCCTCTACTATGTCTATAGTAACTAGCCTAGCCCTAGGCAAGGGTCTCACCTTTCTAGTTAGTAAAACTGCACTATCCAGTATTTGACATGCAGTGAACGAAAATGCACACTAAATATCAGTATATGCAACCATAGCAAGAGGATTAACCTGGTCGTGGATGTAATTTCTAATTGTAAATCTTGGATTGGGTACGTGTGTCTACGACTACGAGTCTTGCCTTTCCAAATTCCATTTCCAGTCAGCCGTTTTTGAAAAGTTCCCGTTTCCCCTCTTATTTGAACCGAAACAGAAACAAATGTGAGATTCGTACGTTCACAGACTGTTTTTAATGCTACAGCTACGATTGTTAGTCAACCTGGCTGGCATGTCATCATTCAATGTAAACGTTTTAGGTTTGTCAAAAAGTACACAATACCATGTTGCCACGGAATTTTGCGATGCACGAATTTTGGACACCAGCAGATCTGTACTCTAGTGTACTTAAGTTTTTATTCATGAATATAACAACATCTAATAATAATAGATCGGATCAAGTATTCATGTGAATAGCACATTTGAAAATAATACTACTCGCTAAAAACAAATTAAACATTTATTTTTGACATGTTACTTTACATGTTTCACGAGAATGGCCCATGTGTATAATTATATACAACATAATTATTAGAGCAAGAATAAAGGAAAATATACAGTGCACTCTGGATAAGGTCGAACTTCCTGGGACCCATGACAATACTGATAAGTGGAATTTCTGATAACTAGAAAGTTATCAGAAGGTCCCCTTATTGGAACCTTTGCCCTGGACTGAGGAAAAGATTGACTTAACTTAGTGAAAATTCACTTATGTCAGTTCGAGTTATCTGGAATGCAATGTGTATGACCAATGCATACAGGTAGAAGCAAATTAAAACTTGGCCAAAGTAATGGATTGGGATTTTAGTCTGACTGAATCAACATAACAAGGGTCTCTTCTTTTCCATTTAGCCAGCTGTACACTTAGTGATAAGTCCCATAATCCAATATCTAAACTGAATTAATCTGCACAATGTTGAGTTAGTTAACTCATATTTATATGAGTTTACTCAATATAAATGTCACGATTTTGATTTTATGCTCAGTTTCCTAAATTCAACTTTGTTTATTTGCAGGAACATTGGAAATAGCTGAGCTGATGGAAAGAGGAAATTGAAGAGCTCTACATAACAGTGTCATTAATTGGACAATGGGTCACCTGACATAAGATGATGTCCGACTTTGTTCTGCCCCATTCTGTTCTGTGCGACATCTACTGGGAAGTTGTACCTCACTTCGAGTTTCAAATGGATGTGTGCATCTGATAGCTTTGTGTATCAAAATGCATAGCAGTGCTATTAATAGGACAATATGTTAACTGACACAGTAGTGAAGAAGATGTCTGACTTTGTTCTGCCACATTAGTTCCGTGTGGCTTCTGCTGGGAATATGTACATCACTACGTTTCAAATGGATTTGTGCAATCGATCGATTTGTGCATACAAATGCACATCATCCCGTCATTATGTTGCAAAGTAGGAGTACATAATAACATTTATGCTTTCTTATGCTCATCATGTTTGGATTGTGTTCTACAGCATATTCTTCAAAATGTGTTGAAACAAGTTTGTGTTAAATGAACTGTACTGGGAGTAGTGTATAAAAAGGTGTCGACAAAGGTGCTTTTACAATAATTTTGAAAATTCATAAAATATAAATGTTCCACAACATTCAAAATGTTTTTGGGATCTTGTCGAACTAAATACACCAATGATGACTAAAAACAGTGTTTTAAAATATGCGTTACTTTTAAAGTTTTGTAATTTTATAACTTTATTTCCATCATACAATGGCCATTTTATTTGTTATCGAAACGGGAGTTCGACAGAAACAAATTCAATATCTTTACTCTAAATGATGGGCAGAACAAATAATTATTGCACTTCCAGTACAAAGTAAAACATATTTTTACACTGATGCAATATATTTTAATATTTTGTTGACACTAATGTTATGTTCTTTATAGATCTACATTTTTCAAACTAAAATTAAATCTAGATAAGCAAAGTACATAACCACTATTTGAGTAACGTAAATTACTTTAGTGATGTATAATGTATTTATACTGCTTATGGAAATAGCAGCTGGATTTATGGTGCAAATAAATTGGTTTCATTATTGACGTTTCTCGGCTTCAGTAAGTTTCTGTTATCTAAACGTTTCATTAAAACTTCACTTCAAAATGTATAGCCAGATGTACCTAGTGAAAAAAGAACGCGATAGTACCATAGTTTTTATATTCCAACAAAAACAATGCTAATCATTCAATATGACATCGGCGTCGCCATCGGCGGCTTCCTTTGTCAATGGAGAGGAGGTATTTTCCTTCTTTTCTTTGCTGTATCTGCAACATAAACAGCAGCTGGTCCACGTTTCATTTTGATAATTGTATCGATCACGACTCATTCGCATGGCTGTGGCTAATCCATATACACACATGTTGCTGACGTATTTCTTGCATATATTAACTCGGCGTAGCTAATCGAAGTCTGACGGACAGTCCCGAATATTCATGAGCATGCCTTATACGGATCGTGAAGGTGGGCCCAAACTTTGGTCCAAAATAGAAACTCTGCGTACGCGGAATTATTTTTCTATATATTGTCAGGCACATTGGTGGTTAGTAAAACATAATTCTAATGAAACAAAGGCATATAATTACATAAAATAATCATATTAACAGAATTACCTAATAATTGCGTACATTACAAAGATATTAAAATTCCCAAAGAATCTCTTTAAGAATGCAAGTGTGAACAACCAAACAAAAGTATAATAATGGAATTACTTCTTTAACGCCAATACACTCGAAAAATCCGAGCTCAGTAGAATGGAACGTCATTGCGGACAACAGACAGATCTACAGGGAAGTAACAAGAAAAGCAGGAGAAGCTACTGGATGACGTGGACCCCACCCCGCAAGGGAGCAAGGGGAAGAAGAAGATTAACTTTATTGTATTTTGTTTTATCGCGGAAAAAGTGAAGAAAAACTATTCATGAGTAGGAACCTTCCCCTATGTTATGACGTTTCGTTTACTCGGATTACTGTCCACTCCGCCGTACGTGTACCAATAACTGTGAACATCAACTAGCGATTATGATTTGTCTGTTTGCAGCTGCGAAACAGATCGCGTCATGTGCGTTTGGTGTGTTGTCGATTTCTTGGACCCCGGTAGCGTACGTCAAAGCACACTGGAATCAAGACTTGGGCAGGATGAGAAAGTATAGTCGAATGGCTTGGTTGTTCATCTGGTACTTTTTCGTAGTTGGCGCTCGTGTCATAGCGTTGACGCTCATTGCCGCATACTCTACTGCTGCAGTGTATGGTTTCATCGCTAGTCACTGGCTAGTCATGTTAGTCTGCATATACTTCGAGGGTAACAACGCGATATTTTTCAGCCAAACGTGGCAGCAGAATATCTTCAAAGTAATCAGGGCAATACTTTATGAATTCATTTATATGGACTTCAGTAAGGAACCTCCAAATTTGTTCTGTGCTTTTTTCTACATTGTCATGTCCATTGAAAATGCAATTATATTAGTGTTGTGGTATAGTCTTAAGGACATTCGAGATGTCAATCCGAAATATGGGTATGTCATTTATTTTATGGCAATCATGTTTATTGCAGGAATTGTTGCTTGGTATTGGTATTGCTGGAAATGTAAATGTAGGAACTAGTTGTTGTTCTCGTCATTTAATAAGTACATATATGCAACGTGTTCGTAATCGTAATAGTTTCATTTTCAAATCACACTTGTATGACCAGGGCAAAGTTTGTGCAGCTGTTAAAGTACATACGCTTTTTGATTTATATGTCATTCTTTTACATATATAACTTTATACTGACACTCTTTCCATCTTCTTCATGGTGCGTTCTAACATAGTTAATAGTATGCCTAAAAGAAATAATATATTCATTTATGTTTTTTAATGTTCATTTTTATAATGGCATATTGTCACACATTAGCATTATCTTGTAAGTGTACGATGTTTAGTGTTTTCATAGGAACTATATACATTGCATTTGTATACGCTATGATTGCTTATTTTATTCAAAATGGTCAAAAGGTTGATAGCAACACTTTTCTGTCACATGTTGGTGGCTTACAGAATAATTATTTGTCTAATGCACTAAAAATAAATTAAGACAGAAGAAATGGTGAAATAGAAATTATAAATCAGTCGTCTTATTTTGATGATGAGCAATTGACTCGTTATTTACAGTGGAATCAAAATACGTTTTTGTGCTGAGTTTAAATTGCCAGAGTATAAATGCAACATTTGACGAAATTAATATAAAGATAGGAACATTTAAAAACAATAGGTGTGATTTAGTGCGTTTTGTTTGGTTTACCGATGAACGTGACACACCGCTATTTCAAGTAGATTGAGGGTGAACCTTGCAGTAGGGTCCGGAGAAATTTTTTTTAGGGTGAACCTTGCAGTTGGGTCCGGAGAAAGTGTTTTGAGGGTGAACCTTGCAGTAGGGTCCGGAGAAAGTGTTTTGAGGGTGAACCTTGCAGTAGGGTCCGGAGAAAATGTTTTGAGGGTGAACCTTGCAGTAGGGTCCAGAGAAAGTGTTTAGAGGGTGAACCTTGCAGTAGGGTCCGGAGATTGTGTTTTGAGGGTGAACCTTGCAGTAGGGTCCGGAGAAACTGTTTTGAGGGTGAACCTTGCAGTAGGGTCCGGAGAAACTGTTTTGAGGGTGAACCTTGCAGTAGGGTCCGGAGAAAGTGTTTTGAGGGTGAACCTTGCAGTAGGGTCCGGAGAAAGTGTTTTGAGGGTGAACCTTGCAGTAGGGTCCAGAGAAAGTGTTTAGAGGGTGAACCTTGCAGTAGGGTCCGGAGATTGTGTTTTGAGGGTGAACCTTGCAGTAGGGTCCGGAGAAACTGTTTTGAGGGTGAACCTTGCAGTAGGGTCCGGAGAAACTGTTTTGAGGGTGAACCTTGCAGTAGGGTCCAGAGAAAGTGTTTTGAGGGTGAACCTTGCAGTAAGGTCCGGAGAATGTGTTTTGAGGGTGAACCTTGCAGTAGGGTCCGGAGAAGGTGTTTCGCAGTTTATATATCTTTGATGTGTCCAAATAAAGAAATTCTATTTATAAAAAATATACATAATATCAATGTTTTGTGTTGGTTGCTTTTGTTTGATTTGTTATTATTACTCGCAAAAATACCTATCCTCCGGCTGGTGCTACATATAAGTAAATATTTAATAATAATAATAATATTTAATATTTATAGAGCGCAATATCCATAATATGCTCAAAGCGCTGTCTAATAAAATTCAATCAAGCGATTCAGTGTATACTAATAAAAACTGCAAAAAAGAAACTTCAAAAAATTATAGAACAAATTAAGTTAGTTATATTAAAACTATTAATTAAGGACTATAAATACATAACATTATAAATTAGACCTGTTATTACTCTATTTACATATATGCATACATACACATACATACCCACATACACGCACGCACGCACGCATACATAAATAAATACTAATATATGCACTCAAAATAATATATATGTGTGTGTGTGTGTGTGTGTGTGTGTGTGTGTGTGTGTGTGTGTGTGTGTGTGTGTGTGTGTGTGTGTGTGTATAAAAGTAAGATATGCAGTAAAATGTCCTCTAATAAAATGAAATGTTAAAAATGTCAGCAGTATTGAGCTTTGATCTTGTGCGTCTTTAGTGTCTTTCTGAACGCCGACAGAGTTTTGCTGCATTTGACAGCAATGGGCAGTGCATTCCATAGTCGAGGTCCAATCACACCTGTCGGACCTGTCCCCGAAACTGACCAGGTTTGTTCGTGGAACTTCAAGCAAAAGTTGTTCAGATGAACGTGTGCGTCCCGGACAGTGCCTGGTTAACAGGCCGGCAAGATACAGCGGCGCCGTCCCGTTCAGACATCTGAACACATAAATGAGTATTTTAAACTCGATTCGGCATTTGATTGGCAGCCAGTGTAGTTCATTTAGAACCGGAGTTATGTGGTCACGGCGAGGTGTGAACGTCATGATTCTGGCTGCCATGGTTTGGATTCGCTAGAGTTTGTGAATGTGGTCACGTGGTAGTCCAGCCAGTAACGCGTTCCCGTAGTCTAATTTAGATATGACGAAAGCGTGCACAAGTGATTTAATCGCATCTGTTGTGAGGTATCGCCTGATACGACTGATGTTGTGGAGGTGCATATACGCTGTTCGACAAATGTCACTTACGTGGTTAGTCATGTTGAGGGAATGATCAAATACAAGGCCAAGGTTGCGAGCACTTGAAAACAAAATCAAATTCGAGTCAAAAATACGAATGTCCTTCAGCTGTGGCAACTTCTGTTTAGTATCAAACACCATGACATCCCTCTTCTGGTCATTTAAATTCAGTTAATTGATCCGAGACCATTCACCAATTTATTACAGGCAACAGCTTAGACGATACATTTAATTCAGTTGGCCATCTCCATAATGACATCACTAAACATAAAGTTGCATATAAGTGATAATCCAAGCCAAATTTCTTGATGGCGTCGCCAAGTGGTATGATATCTGCAGTGAACAGCAATGACCCGAGTACGGAGCCTTGCGGTACACCAAACGGCACAGCAGTTGGGGAGGATTTGACACTTACAATACGAACGATTTTATGCCGACCTTACAAGTAAGATCTGAACCACTCAAGCGCAGCGCCAGTGACACCGAATCTGTGAGTGAGTCTGCTCAATAGAATGCCGTGGTCAATGGTGTTGAAAGCAGCTGTCAAGTCATGCATAACCAACACAACAACACAGGCACTACTGCAGATAGAATGTCATTGTGTACTTTAAGCAGAGCCGTTTCAGTTGAGTGATCTTGTCGATATGCCGATTGAAACTGGTCGTGCAAGTTGTTCACTTGCATGTGGACAATTGTTTCGCTTTGTATTCGAGCCGGATATATAAAGAAACTACGTAATCTTGAACTACTTCGCAGCGCTGCAACTCACGAAAACTGGCTGGCGACACAATCGAATACTCGTTAAAAATGAGTAACGTTGCGAACATTCAACAATCGACCGAACGAACCCTTTACCAGTCTAAACTTAAAACATGGTGATTAAAAAAACTTTTCGTCGCCGGTCTCAGTTGAACAATGCGCACCATTAGGTCCACGGGATAACTAACCTGTGGGATACTACACGGAAGTCGGTGCAACCACACGGTTCAGTAGAGGAAGACCTCCAGAAAGATTGGCGCACGAGGTGTGCGTGTGCGAGTATGTGTATTAATTAGTAATAATGGGACTTTTACTGTATACGGACATCATTAGGACAGCCATAGGGTGACCTTAATTGTGAGGTGGCTATATTACTGAGCTGACCGTAACATTAAGTTCGACTGTAGTTAGGTTGGTGTTACTAGCACAAATGCATATTGTCCAGTTGGCACTACGTAGTCACTGGCGCACAAGACGCTTTCCCTGAATATTCATGTTATGTTAAGTATGTTTGTTATGACATTAATTTGGAACCGTTTTCTCGTTAAGGTAGGACACTGCTCCGGCAATTGGTAACATTACCTAGGATAGTTCTTCTTCAGATCAACAACTTTTATTTACATTGACAGACAGGAAACATGGTGGTGGTCAGAAAAGACCCATGTCGCCTTCAAGAGAAAGACAGAGGCCTTCAAAAGATGGCAGGAAGACAAGTCCGAGGAGGCGTGAGAAAGATATCAATAAGTGAAGCAAGAAGCAGAGGGCAATGGCGATAGCGAGAGACCAACCAGCAGAAGAGTGGCACAGAAACCTTGAGTCCGAAGAAAGAGAGATGATGGTCTACAAGGTAGCGAAAGCAAAACAGAGGCGGAAGCAAGACACCGGAGGGATGGTTAAGGACAAGAAGAGGAAGACATTGTCAGAAGCAAAAAAGGTGAAGGGTCGGTGGAAAGAGTACTTCGATGGCCTACTCAATACAGAAAACCGGCATGAGGAACTCACGGAGGCATTACCTGTAGAACGACCAGTAACTACCATCTACAAGAGCGATGTGAAGACCGCACTGAAACAGATGAAGAAAGAGAAGGCAGGAGAACCATCAGAAATCACAGCAGAGATGACTAAAACACTTGGAGAAGCAGGAGAGGAATACATCTGTAGAATCCTGTTGATGATCTAGGAAGAAGAAAATATCCCTGAGGATTGGAAAAGAAGCCTGCTGACCCCCATCTTCAAACAGAAGGACGATGTGCTAGAGTGTAAGAACTATCGCGGAACGAAGCTACTGAAACACATCTTAAAGATCTTAGAGAAGATCACAGACAAGAGGCTGAGGGAGATAGTGGAAGTAGACCACATGCAGTTTTGATTTAGAACAGGGAGAGGAACAACCGACGCCATTTTCGTGCTGAGACAGATCCAGGAGAAGACCCTAGAGGGACAGAAGAAGCTCTACCATGCATTCGTAGATCTTGAGAAGGCATACGATACAGTACCAAGAGAACTGGTATGTTGGTGCCTAAGACATACGGGAGTGCCGGAGAAGTTGGTGCGGACCATGCAGTGCATGTACGAAGGTGCAAACACTGTAGTTAGAACCCCGCACGGCAATACATTTGGCTTTGAGATACGAGTGGGATTGGACCAGGGATCAGCGCTAAGTCCACTACTCTTTATCATCGTGATCAGCGAGGCTTGCATAACCGGATTGCCAATGGAGACCTTGTATGCAGACGATCTGTCCTTCACCGCGAGGTCCTTGAAGAAACTGGAAGGGAAGGACTCAAAGTCAACACAGCGAATACGGAAGTTCTAATCAGTTCGAGAGAAGCGACAAAAAGCAGAGTCAAGATTGTAGACATCCATGGAGAGATGTTAAACCAAGTCACAGTCACCAGATTTGTGATACAGGAGGACGGAGGCTGTCAAGGCAGAAGTGGAGTGAAACAAGTGAAGTAATTTGTGACCGCAAGTTACCACACAGGATTTACAGCACGGTGATTCGGCCTGTACTTACGTGCGGAGTGGAGACATGGGCCCTGAAGGGAAAAGAACAGCTCCTCCTCATGCGAAGTGAGATGAAGATGGTAAGATGGGCGATGAACACCTCGTTCAGGGAAGAGAAAACAAATGAGGAGGTGCGACAGCAGGCGAGAGTTGAGGGCATAGAAGAGAAGTTGAGAGATGCCCGGCTTCGCTGGTATGGTCACATCCAGAGAAGAGAGGAAGAGCACTATTTAAGAACAGCAGCAGACTTGCCAGTCCCTGGGAAGAGGAAAAGAGGGAGACCAGTAAAAAGATAGAAAGACAGTGTGAAGGAAGACATGGAGTTGAGGGGGCTGAAAGAAGAAGATGTGCAAGATCGGAAAAAGTGGCGACGACTCCTACACTCCAGGCCGACCTCGTGTGGAAAAATGACGACGGAAGAAGAAGACCATTCTCCCGAGCAAACGATTTTATTAAGATTTGTCATCCCTCACGATGCTGATGTGCTTATTTTCTTTGTCACTTGTATTTAATCTTTACTATCTCTAATTAGGAGCTTATGTATAATTATGCTGTTGTGTAATTTCGTAAACATTTCATATCGAGTTTTGCAAATATATTTTGTTTTGAATGGTTTTGACACATATAGTAACACATGATAGTTGACATTTTGTTGGTAGCCATCTTCGGTTAATGGCTGCTATATTGAATGTGTGGTTTGGCGTAGTCCAACATCCAGGAGGATGGCGAGGGGACAAATTGGCTTAGGCGTTTAAGTAAGTTAAGTAGTCCAACATATAATATGTTATGTTCGAATAAATTAACGAAACTTGGCAAAATATGTCTCCTCTACCAACACGTTTTTGATATGGGGGCCGTCGCAACATAAGCATGCGATGACTGCCCTCTTGGATAAACAAGCATGACCGCCACATTAAACGTATTCTCTTATTTCTCAACTTCTATTACGTCCTAGAAATCGGCTGTGGTGCCTAATCCTTCACGTTGGGGGCAAGGAATGAAATAATGCCATTTAAATTTAATTTATAATTCCTTTGAATTCCAAGATGGCTGCTATTCCGAATTCTCTGCCGACAGTTGTCTTAAAACGTGTACAGTGACTTCGAGTACAGTCACACGGTACACGTACTTGGATAAAGATTCTTGGTTGTCACTACGATCAAACGTTTGAATAGTCATTATGTAATGAACTAGCAATGCATGTTATTTTCGATATAAATATATCAATACCACATATTCGAAATCATAACTGCAGTGGATTTCAGTGTCGCCTCCACCATTTATCACGACAAGCGATCTGCTTGTGCTTTTGATATAACATTGGTAGGGCAGGTCAGTATTGTTTAAGGCTACAATTAATGAAGGATTGGCTATACACGGGCCGGGGCACCATGGCCATTGTTTACAAACCTACTAAGTTGGATTTAACAAAATCTTCAATTAATGCAAGCCTCGTTATTACCGTTGTACGGGGTAGGCAAGCCATCACCTTCCACATAATGGGAGAGCCATGCTGGCAAAATACTTGTAGTTATCAGCTTCGGTGCTCATGTTGCCCCGGTCACCCTTATTTTTCTTCGTAGCAACATATACGTAAACCAAAAGGATGCAATTCAGTTATTGCCAGCCAGCTGAGACAGGGGACGACCGACCCACAGCCTCAAACCAACATACCTTTTACCTGCAAATATCACACAATCCGAAAACGAAAAAGGTGGGCATCAAAACAATGTAACGGAGACGTTGTTCAAATGGGGAACCAACCCAGGTACTGTCTTTGCTTAATGTTTCTCAGCACTGAACATGTCTCTCCTGTTTGGGTGTTAAACAATTAGCACGAACACGGCCGTTGTCCTCAACCCGCTCTGTTGGACTACTGTCGGTTGCGATATCAAGTGGAACTACGGAGAGGATCTTCAAACGTAGTAACGTCTCTTAAAATGTGGCATTCTAACTGAGCATTGCAGAGCAGATAATCTTTTTATATCGCTCACTGCCGCGAATAAACGTCAGAATCACGTGTACATTCATTCCGGAATTATAGTGGTTGCTCTCATTTGCCCCACTGAATATTTGCGTGTGTGTGCGAGTGTATGCGTGTGTGCGTGCGTGCGTGCGTGCGTGCGTGCGTGCGTGCGTGCGTGCGTGCGTGCGTGCGTGCGTGCGTGCGTGCCTGCGTGCCTGCGTGCCTGCGTGCCTGCGTGCCTGCGTGCCTGCGTGCCTGCGTGCCTGCGTGCCTGCGTGCCTCCGTGTATGCGAGCGTAAACATACAATGACATACTTAGGGCAGACTATTTTACAGAATATAACTCACAATTAGTTATGGCGCATATCGGGCGAAATTTTACTTCTAGCGGTCGAACAACTGTCAATTGTGAGAACATTACAATTTGGCCAAGGCAATATGTTGGCATACTCTCCGTAGTAATTGAGCGGAAAATTAAAATATTTCTGGAATGGTGTTGCTAGCTCGTGAATATGTGGTCATTTTTTAGCCTCCTGTGCATGAATGGATTAATGTAGGAGGGAAGACGTGCTGGCTATACATTGCCGCACGTTTCCCCAATGGAAGGCTCTTGTTGTAATGTACGTTGTTGTATATACTCCTCTGATTGACGTTATTAATTTGCTGTGATATGATCAAATGTATTTTTCATTCTCTGAATGAATAAATATTACTATAACAATGACCATGCATGAAAGGCACATTATTAGCGGCACTGCACACATGTCCTGCGTGAACGGGCTTCAATAATACCATATATATTATTAACCTGTGGATCCATGTAATGTCACCTGAATGGCATGTGGGTGAAACGTTCTGTCGACGAATATGTTAGTTGTGTTCAGGTTGAGACGCGACCTAGTGCAGCGGAGACACATTGCGCCACGCTCGCTTTAATGTTATAATCTATAATGTCGTCACATACGGAATTTCGTTCTTTGGGCAGTCTTCGATGTCAGGCTCGAATGACTGATGTGGAGGAGGTATGGTATTTATCAATATATGTGTTATTAATTGTATGTGTGTATGTGTGTGTGTGTGTGTGTATGTGCGCGAGCGCGCGCGAGTACAGCACAGTATAATATTATGAATAACATATGTGTGTTTGCATTGGAATAGGAATAACAGCACAAAATAGTTAGTGTTGTGCATTTGTGAATAGGTTCGATCAATTGTTAATTACATAAATGAATAATACACTAACGAAATATAAAAAATAGTAGTGATAATAGCGTAACCACGGCAGCTATTTTAATATCGTGTGTGCGCGCGCGCCCACAATCACGAAATTAAAATAACTGCCATACGTACAAACACACTCACATAAAACACGCACGCACGCACGCACGCACGCACGCACGCACGCACGCACGCACGCACACACCCACACCCACGCCACACGCGTGTCTTTTAATCCTATCAATCAGGTTATTAATCTTAACAGTCCTTATATTTTCCTAGCTTAAATGGACATAACGAAACTTAGAAGCAATATAAACGTTCTTGTGTAGTATTATCTTCATTTACCATATTCGACAGGCCCTACTTAAGATGGCGTCAAGTATCAGCGTTGTAGTTGAGATCCGAGTTTTTTCGCAGAGTGATACACTGAAGTAAGAAACTACAGAATTGCGTTTGACCGTGACTCTTTTGGGATTCCCGTAGTATGCACACTGATAATTGTCTTCTCACTACTGCACTCGCGGGATTATTGGTAATACGTTAGAGGGCTATCTGCAGTCACGGCTAGTGTTCGTCTACATGAAGCCATTGACGGTACCCGTTCTGCCCAAGTGACCATGAACCGAGTGGTCACGCTCATGCGAACTTCTTTAAGCATAATTATTATGGCGGCCGTTACTACGTACTACGCTGACCGTGTCAACAATGGCAGTAATCACACTGCTTCTTGCATTCACTGGATCGTCAACAGTCCATCGCTGAAATATAACCTGATGACGAAAACAAAATGTATAAATAATGACATGCTGTGCTACCTCTTTAATGAAACGGATGTCACACTGCACGACGCCTTAACTAATGTCACGTGTCGACCATTTTCCATCTACGGAGATTGCAGTGGACAAGGCACATATCCTATAGGAGTATGGTGTCGACAAAAAACTCGGGCTGCGAACGCATGGACAACATAGAGAGAAAGTGAATGTTGAAGATATGCTGCTGGCTCTTCACAATCGCTGATGATGATGATGATAATGATGATGATGATGATGATGATGATGATGAAGGAAATGATTTACAGCTTAAAGACGATAAAAGTAGTACAGGGTACTGATAAAAGTATAAGTTAACTATAATAAAATTGAACTAAAACATACTAAAATGGAATGATAAAATAAATTACATGATTCAACAGTAACATGCACAAGTTGTATAACATGATAAAGGTATTTTAATTAATGAAAATAATAATCTAACTAAATAAATATATAGAATAAGTTAATTAAAATACACCAGAAATACATAAATCGAGTATCCATAATGCTATAATGTCACTGGTGCGAATTACAAAGTTTATTAAATAACAAATAAATAAAATATACTTACCTAGCGCTAAATTAGGTTAACAACTATTCACGGTGCAATCTTTCTTTGAAGGCCTGCCGGAATAAGTGTGTTTTTAAGAGTGCGGCAACACATTTTTGTATGACTGACAGGGTGTGGTATATCAGAGAACGACTGACGCGTAACATAGGTTCACTTATGGTTCTTGTATGTTATTCACTAGGCCAACTACAAGAGCATCTATGTAACACGAAAATGTAATTGCACGTGTCACCTCTTCAAGCACATCAGCCAACGCAGTACATTTTGAAATTGTTCAAAGAGAAACAATGACAAGTCAGTAATGTTTTACGGCGTAAATTAAGAGTTCCCGCATCGTGTAGCGTCGAATGCAGTATCAGTTGAAACGATGTCAGAATAAACATATGGCTTATGTTTCTATTAAGCCACTCGCAACAAATCAATCAGTTTCCAAACGCACGCACACGGTCACATACAATCTTTTGTGTAAAGCAATAACACGCGAAACAGGCAAACTTAATTACAGTTACTTTTATCCATTGATATACAGTAAACCCGCCTAAGTCGGATTCAATCAGACCGAGTGATTTAATCCGAGATTTGCGAAAATCCGACTTAACCGAACATGATATATCCCAGGCCTCGAACTTGTCGGTCAGCTCATGTGACCGAAAGGGTAGAGAAGGTAGTGGGGCATGGCAAGGGAGGGTCTATACTAATACACGCAGGGACAAACAATGCAGACAAGGAGGGAACAACTGGGATAGTTCAGAAGTACAGACATCCAATGAGGAAGCTAAAGAAGACAAGAGTGGAACAGGTTGTTCTCTCAGGAATTTTGCCAGTAATGGGAGGAAGGGGGGCAACATACAGAAACTGTAAGAGGATGGCGATCAACGCACTAATTGAGCAGATGTGTGAAGAAGAGGGCGTGGGATTCATAGATTTATGGGGGTACTTTGTTGGGAGAGAAGATATGTACATGAGAGATGGCCTCCATCTAAGTGGAAAGGGGGCAGCAGTATTCTCAGAGAATCTGCTGCGATCTGTTGACAGTGGGACAGGTTGAATCTATTTAACTAAATTCGCAGGGGGGACTTGCAGAGAAACCTGAAACTGGAGGCATAGATAAAGACAGCAAAAATAATTAAGCCAAGAACAGTGTTGAAAACTGTTCTGAAGCTGGATATAAATGTGTTTGTTTAAATGCAAGGAGTATAGTAAACAACAGAAATGAACTAAACATTATGGTAGAAGATATTGACCCTCACATAATAGGTATAACCGAATCATGGGCAACCACCGATATATCAGATGCCGAATTGGGACTTACAGTATATGTAATGTTTAGGAAAGATAGAATAGGAAGAAGGGGAGGTGGAATTATTTTATATATTAAAGAATCTATCCAGGCTTATGAAATAAAATTAGACAGAGAAGCAGATTGCGAAGAAGCTGTTTGGTGGAACATAGTTACAGGAAACTCAACGTTAACGGTTGGATTAATTTACCGTAGTCCAAAACATAAGCATAAAAGAGAATGAAAAAATACAAAACGCTATAAGGGAAGTGAGCAAACGGGACTTCATTATGGGGGATTTTAACCATAGGCATATAAAATGGAAATCTCTACAGAGTATGGGTAGTGAGGACCACAAGTTTTTAGTTTTAGTACAAGATAGTTTCCTTTCTCAACATGTGCTAGAACCAACCAGGGGAGAGAATGTGTTAGACATAGTTTTGTCCTCACAGAATGAATTAGTTGACAATGTCAGGATATGTGAGCCACTGGGGAATAGTGATCACAACCAGATACATTTTACCATCAAAGTAAAATCGGAAAGGAATAGTAAAAAGCAGTACAGGAGAAATTTCCACAAAGAAAAATATAAGGACATAAGGAAATATTTAACAAAGATAGACTGGAAAAACACACTGAAGAATAAGACAGCAACAGAATGCTGGAATATCTTAAAGAGTGAAATTGAATGCATCATCGTCAAATTTGTTCCTTTCGGGAAACGGTCAAAAAAGAAACACTTATTGAAAGAAGCCATTACAAAAATTAAGTATAAACAAATGATGTGGAAGTCATATAGATGTACTGGAAATGACGAAGACTACAACATTTATGAAGAAGCACTAAACCAAGCTATAGCTGAAATTAGAAATTCAAAGAGAAGCTATGAACATAAATTAGCTTGTAATATAAAACATGACAGCAAGAGTTTTTATGCGTATGTTCGAAGCAAACAGAAAGTTCAGGATAAGGTCGATCCTCTAGAAGATAGTGCTGGAAATATAATATCAGAAGGATTCTTAATGACAGAAGACCTGAATGAGTATTATAGTTCAGTGTTTACCAGAGAAGACACTAGTTCACTGCCAGTACCAGAGGCTAAGTTCAAGGGGGCAGAATCAGACTATTTAATTGTAACCCCAGAAATGGTAGCTAAGAAAATTAGGGCTATGAAGGATAATAAATCACCTGGAGTGGATGGTATTCCACCCAAACTAGTATTGGAAATTGTAGAATAAATTAGCATACCGCTTGCAACAGTTTTCAACTTGTCATTAGAAGAGGGAGTGGTTCCTTTAGTATGGAAAGAAGCAAACATTATACTGTTATTTAAAAAAGGTTCGTGAAACAAGTCAAATAATTATAGACCAGTTAGTTTAACATCGGTGATTTGTAAATTATTAGATAGACTAATTAAAGATCACATGGTGGATTTTCTTGTTAAATATAACTTGATAAACCCATCTCAACATGGGTTTCTAAAAGCGAGGTCATGCTTAACAAATATGTTATGTTTTTTTGAAGATATCACTAAGTGGTTAGATGATGGATCACCAGTAGATATCATCTACTTAGATTTTCAAAAAGCTTTCGACAAAGTGCCACATCAAAGATTACTGCTTAATCTAAAGGCCCATGGCATAGGAAATGGTATAATTAACTAGATAGAAAAATGGCTGATTGACAGAAGACAACGGGTAGTTGTTGATGGGGAGGCTTCAAACTGGAAATCAGTTTTGAGTGGGGTTCCACAGGGATCAGTGCTGGGACCTATATTATTCTTAATATATATATATATATATATATATATAAACGATTTGGACGATGATATAGCTAGCAAGGTATTAAAGTTTGCAGATGATATAAAAGTGTTTAGAAGGATTAAAAGTGATGGAGATAGACAACATTTACAAGATGATCTTGACAGTTCGATCAAATGGTCTGAAAAGTGGCAAATGTTATTCAATTTTGGGAAATGTAAATGCCTTCACACAGGACATGGGAACGAATGTGTAGAACTGTACTAAGTACTACTGTAAAAGAAAAAGACTTAGGGCTGACAATTAGGGCTGACATGAAGGTTTCAGAGCAGTGTGGAATTGCAGCGTCAAAGGGAAATCAAATCCTTGGATTGATTAGGCGAAATATAGCATATAAAAAAAGAACTAATAATACCGCTGTACAAAACAATAGTTAAGCCTCATTTAGAATATTGTATACAAGCGTGGAGGCCATATCGCAAGAAGGACATAGATATGTTTGAAAGAGTACAGAGGAGAGCGACTAAAATGATATCAAAACTGAGGGATCTTAGTTATGAAAAACGCCTAAAAACATGTGTTTAAAATATTGAATGGTTATGAAAATATTGATAGAAATATGTTTTTTTTCAGTTAAGAAAGATAGAAAGACTAGAGGACATGAAGTTACATTAGTAAAGGAGCAGTGTAGATTAGACGTAAGAAAGTTCTCATTTTCACAAAGGACTGTGAATTAATGGAACAGATTATCTGATGATTGTGTGGGTGCTAGTAGTGTGAATATGTTTAAAAATAAAATCGACACATACCTCAGAAGGGCTGGATATATGTAGATAAAAGGGTTGGACTCTCGATAAGCCAAATGGCTTCCTTGTCCACCTGCCATCTAGAGTTAATTCTTGTTAAACTCTTCGTTCTCACTGTTGCCGAGCGTCAAACCATAGTGTCTTAGCGTCCGTAAAGCAGCATGTGTGTCACTGAGTTTTGTTATTTTATCTTCATACACCGATATATCCTCTCCGTCGTCATCGTTCAATAAACCGTATGCGTTGGGGTCTTGTCAGGTTTCAATGACCTCCTCGTTATTTAAGGTAGCCGAAGTTTCTGCTGTTTCGTCCATACCAATATAGTCGTCCATCGTACATAGGCATATCCACACACCTCGCTGAGCTTGGCCCTTACGTTTCTGAACGAAGTACATAGCTGCTTCATCGTCTTGCCGTTTAACTCCTTCGAAGAATCCCACTTTTTTGTAGCATTTTAGAAGTATTTCCGGTTTCAATTTGTTCCACGCTGACATCAGGGCAATGGCGGCGTCCAAAATAGTCCAACTTCTTGACAAAATGGTGCGACTCCTTCTGATGCCTCTAGTCTCCTGGTGGCTAGGATGTACTGGAAATGGAACGTAATGTTCTTGATAATAACAACGTCCATTGGCCGGGTGATGCTAGTTGTATTAAATGAGTGAAGACGTGACGCCTACGTACGTTATGGTGGCTGTCTGGATAATTTTCTAGCAATAGCCGTTTCTCTTTTTCTTTCATTTGGTACATGTATTCCAAGCAACCAAGTGATTCTTGTCGAATACAGAGATCCGACGTAGTCGACGAAAAACACATTACCTCGGATCAAATGAACCGACTCACTCTGCGGCGAAGATCCAATTCTCATAATCCGACTTATATGAAGATTTTTATGGGAAACATAGTACAAATTAACCGTTCTTCAGAATTATGTCCGAGTTGAGCCCAAATCCGACTTAGGCGAGTCCGACTTAGGCTGTTTACTGTAGTTTAAACGACAACACATATACATCATTATATATTCACAGCAAACATGCCAGCCTCAATGCCTACTTAAACAATACCAACAATTGCTAACCCATATTGCTAACTGTTACCAGTATTAACTATATGACTACACTATATTTACAACTGACACATAATCGGTGGGGGTCACCCCGGCACTCAATCTTCCTGTCCCATTACAAAGCTACTTTATTTACAGCATTAAAAACCGTGAGTACACCATTGTTTGAGGAACAAGTCTAGACGAAACCTCGTGTACTTATCCACAACAGGGAAAAGCGTCAGAGAACAATACTGTGAGGTAATATGCACTCGTTGTGGTACAGGGAGGAGGGCGGGGGTCCAAAACAAACAGCAACATCGCAAATAGAATAATAATAATTTGGATGTTTGGCCAAATACGATACGAGCTGAACTGACGAAACCGAATGAGAGAGGAAGGCCGAATTTCCTTTGTTCTCAGTTTATATAGCTGCGGCATCTCACCATGTATTTATACTAGTTCCTGGGTAAATCGTCTTAAAATTGGTCACCAGATTACACTAGGCCTAATCCAACAGGGGACGCCACCGCTCTTCCCCTGTGAAATCAATCGATGTTGTATTGTTTGCATGATACAACATCATTGTATGACATTCATACCTACAGTACGCGTAATGTGATATTGTACACGAACAAAATGTTGCGATTCATTACGACGTACGGGGGACACATCGGTCTGCGTGGGGTACACTCCGTCATGTTCCCCTGTTTAGCTACGGGTCTGACTTCAACAACTATTAGTACAAGGGGTTGTTGTCTATGGAGAGGTATCCATCGATCTTCACATATAAGTATACAATGCATACTATCACGCTTACAGTAGGACATATAAAACGGAATATGATCCCGTTGCTTTTCTCAATCGCATGAAACTATGTGAATCTCACCGACAAGAATGGCCATCTTCGCCTACCAAATTTTAGTTCGTGAGAATACGTGTAGTCTACCTGAAAATAGTACAGCCAAGACAAGTGCATTTTACATGATTAAATGTTTATTTAGTCGGTTTCAATTATTGATGTTGCTTTTGCCCATTAAATATTATGAATCGATACAAGTGTTTGTTTCAATGTAGCCATTCGTGCTGTCAACAAAGATATTGACTTGATGTAGTAAAATACGCAGTTGATGAGAAATATGATCCTACTGGAGCTAGAAATAAAACTACTGACGTTTTGCTATACCTTATGACATATGTCACGTGTTGCTATACCTTATGACATCTGTCACGTGTTGCTATACCTTATGACATCTGTCACGTGTTGTTATATCTTATGACATCTGTCACGTGTTGCTATACTCTATAATATACACAACACGAAGCATGCCCGTGTTATTATTATTATTGTTGTTGTTGTTGACACACATTATCATTAAAAATGTAGCCAAATTCAGCGAAATGTGCAAGAAACTGTTGATAATGTGATGGTAAATTATATCATACATCACAAAACAAACCACAGTTCGGTCAATATGAGCAACCCACGGTTAACTTGCTGTTCACACATGCAGGCAAAATTGCAAAGCGGATTCTCTTGTAAAAATACTGTCTGTTCCGTTTTATTGGTTATACAACGGATTACCGCACATGTTTGTTCGTGGGTCGTACGGACGACAACAGGCTTCCAAAGAAACAAAAAAAATTCTATTTTCACAAATACCAGAAGGAACCATGAACTGAGGCCGCCCCAAACTAAGGCACAAGGACATAATAAAACGAAACCTGAAGAAACAAGGAATAGATTCCAGAGAGTAGTATGTGCACACTTGTCAAGGACCGACCGACACGCTTCTAATTATAGCAGGCAGTTATAAAACGAAATGGCTCACCATCCGACCTGATGCGCCGTGGGTCGATGACGACATTCTATCAGCCAGGAAGGAGAGGCGCCGGAAGGAGCGAAGATGGAGATTATCCAGGTTGACCATCGACAGAGAAATCTTCATTAACCAGAGAGAACGAGTGAAGAAGATGTTGTACACTGCCAGAGCCACATTTTATACCAACAAAATCAACGAACAGGCTGGCAACCCCAAAACTCTGTATCGGATAGTTGGTTCTCTGCTGCATGCAAAAGACTTGCCAACAGCACTGCCCGATAACCGCCCCGGACAATTGCTTGACAACTTCAGCAACTATTTCACGGACAAAATTGACATTATCAGGCGCGATCTTGATACCCACGACAAACACACATTGCTGCTTCCGGACGAGCCCTGTGTTGTCCTGTCACATCTATCATCGTTCCTGCCGACCACGACACAGGAGATCACCAAATTGGTCGGCAAGTCGGCTTGTAAATCGTGCAAGTTGGATCCGATTCCGACTAATCTGCTGAAGGCCAACATATCCACTTTGGCACCAGTCATCACCGACATTGTGAACTTATCTATTACGACAGGAGTCTTTCCTTCTGCCTTTAAAAAGGCTGTCGTAACTCCTCCTTTGAAGAAAGCAACACTGAACCCAAATGACCTAAAGAACTATCGTCCAGTGTCGAAGTTGTCTTTTGTGTCAAAAATTGCAGAGAAGGTCGTTGCTGCCCGTTTCTCCAAACACCTATCTGACAACGAACTCTATGAGCAAATGCAATCTGCTTATCGTCCGCACCAAAGCAGTGAGACTGCATTGCTGAGAGTATGCAACGATCAGCTTTGTATACTGGATGAGCGCAAGGCTGCCATACTTGTGCTACTAGATCTCTCAGCAGCATTCGACACGATCGACCACGGGATCATGTTATCACGCCTCAGAGATCGTTTTGGAGTAACTGGAATATCTCTTGCATGGTTTGATTCGTATTTAGCCAACCGAAGTCTGAGTATTCAAGTGCACGGAAGAGAGTCAGCGGAAAGTCCAGTGATGTACGGAGTCCCGCAAGGTTCCGTTCTCGGCCCGCTCATGTTCATTTGTTACAAGGCACCACTCGGAGATATCGCACGTCGGCATGGAATCAACCTGCATCTATATGCTGATGACACCCAACTCTACGTCGCCTTCAGCCCTCTCTCAGCGGAAGACACAACCCAAGCTGTGAAGCGCTTACAAGCATGTGTTGCTGAAATACAAGCTTGGATGCGCATTAATAAACTCAAACTCAATACTGACAAAACAGAGGCTATTGTGATATGTTCGCCGCACATCAAGAACAAACTTTCTATGCCGCACATAGAAGTTGCCAATAACATCGTGCCTACTTCCACTGTGGCCAGGAACATTGGTGTTTTCTTCGATGATGCCCTAAACATGAACAGCCATGTACACTACATGTGTCGTGTAGCATATTTCCATCTACACAGTATTGGAAGAATTCGAAATCTTCTAGATAGGAAAACGACAGAGATGATGGTGCATACTTACGTGACGTCTCGTCTTAACAATGGAAATGGCCTGCTTTACGGGATTTCTGACCATCTCCTCACCAGACTCCAGAGAGTGCAAAATGCTGCAGCCCGTCTCACACCCAAAACTAAGAAGCACGACCACATCACTCCTTCTCTAACTGCGCTTCATCGGTTGATTAAACAGCGCATCGAGTACAAACTACTCCTGCCTACGTTCCGCAGTTTGCATGGCATGAGTGCGTCATACCTAGCGGACCTGCTAACTGGACACCAGCCCACTCGCACGTTACGCTCCGCCGACGCTCACCTGCTCGAGGTCCCGTGCAGCAAGCTTTGTACTCAAGGCGATAAAGCTTTTTCACGCGCCGCGCCTCTGGAACAATCTGCCCCTTGCCATGCGTGCTACAGACTGCCTCATCGTGTTCAAGAAGCAACTAAAGACACTTCTTTTTAAACGTGCTTTTTCTCTTTAAATTATATGTGTGGACAGGCTTTTCAATATCTACCTTTCACTATTATTATTATTACTCTCTCTTAATTTGTCGTTTTAATTAGTATTAGTATTATTATTATCCTCATATATTTACTATTGATATGTATATGTATGTATATGTTAAGGCTTTTATTTATTTATTTAATTAATTTATTTATATATTTTTATTTTATTTTATAATCTTAATAGCTACATGCCATGTTTTTCAGGATTGTAATGCGCCTCTGAATGGTAGTAACTGCCAGATTTATGGCGCAGAGAAATGCAGTAAATTATTATTATTTATTATAGTCGCAACTGCGATTGACAAGGAGATATGCTCAGACAGTTCATTTGTTGTGGAAATGGGCATGTAAGAAAACGTTTAACATATTTCACAACTGGCCCACATGTGCTATATATTTCTTTTTACACAGCCGGAGCCAAGGGAACTACAGCAAAGAGAAACCTTTACGGATGACATCACCTTTCGTCAGCATCGGTCAATTCCGGTAAGTTATAGTTTGCATATACAATACCTATTAAATCATAATTAACAGTGTTCTGTAGCATATTTATTTCTATAAGAAATAGCTTAGCCACGATTTTCGCAAATGTGTCGGATTTGGGGTTTGTTTGGCACCTAAACCGAATTCTTTAATAATTAATTAACTGTAACACCGGATCATCGACAATCCTGAAATACGTCCTGATGACTAAAGTAAAATATATAAGCAATGACATGCTTTGCTATCTCTTCAACGACACGGATGTCACACTGCACGACGCCTGAACTAGTCACGTGTCGACCATTTTCCATCTATGGAGATTGCAGCGGACAAGGCATATATCCTATAAGAGTATGATGTCGACAAGAAACTCGGGCTGCGAACGCATGGCCAACATAGAGAGAAAGTCAATGTTGGAGATATGCTGCTGGGACTTCACAATCGCTGATGATGATGATGATGATGAAGATGATGAAGATAATAACTATAAAATATACTTACATAGCACTAAATCAAGTTAACTACTATTTACGGTGCAATCTTTCTTTGAAGGCCTGCCGGAATACGTGTGTTTTAAGAGTGCGGCAACACATTTTTGTATGCCTGACTGGGTGTGGCATATCAGAGAAGGACTGATCAAGTATTACGTGAAGTAGACGCAATTAGCTAGTAATATAAAACATGACAGCAAGAGTTTTTATGTGTATGTTCGAAGCAAACAGAAAGTTCAAGATAAGGTCAGTCCTCTAGAAGACAGTGCTAGAAATATAATATCAGAGGGGTTCTTAATGGCAGAAGACCTGAATGAGTACTTTAGTTCAGTGTTTACCAGAGAAGATATTAGTTCATTGCCAATACTAGAGGCTACGTTCAAAGGAGCAGATTCAGATTATTTAGGACAATTAATTGTAACCCCGGAAATGGTAGCTAAGAAAATAAGGGCTATGAAGGATAAAATAAATCACCTGGAATGGATGGGATTCCGCCCAAACTACTATTGGAAATTGTAGAACAAATTAGCGTACCGCTTGCAACAGTTTTCAATTTGTTATTAGAAGAGGGAGTGGTTCCTTTAGAATGGAAAGAGGCAAACATTATACCGTTATTTAAAAATAGTTCGAGAAACAAGTCAGAGAACTATAGACCAGTGAGTTTAACATCAGTGATTTGCAAATTATTAGAAAGACTAATTAAAAATCACATGGTGCATTTTCTGGTAAACATAACTTGATAAACCCATCTCAACATGGGTTTTTTAAAGCGAGGTCATGCTTAACAAATATGTTATGATTTTGGAAGACATCACTAAGTGGGTAGATGAGGGATCACCAGTAGATATCATCTATTTAGATTTTCAAAAAGGTTTCGACAAAGTACTACATCAAAGATTATTGCTTAAACTAAAGGCCCATGGCATAGGAAATGGTATAGTAAACTGTATAGAAAAATGGCTGATTGACAGAAGACAACGTGTAGTAGTTGACGGGGTGGCTTAAAACTGGAACTCGGTATTGATTGGGGTACCACAGGGATCAGTACTAGGACCTATATTATTCTTAATATATATCAACGATTTGGATGATGAAATAACAAGCAAGGTGTTGAAATTTGCGGATGATACAAAAGTGTTTAGAAGGATTAAAAGTGATGGAGATAGACAACATTTACAAGATGATCTTAACAAGTTGATCAAATGGTCTGAAAAGCGGCAAATGCTGTTCAATTTTGGGAAATGTAAACGCCTCCACGCAGGACATGGGAACGAAGAGGTAGAATATATAATGGGGGTACAGTACTAAGTACTACTGTAAAAGAAAAGGACTTAGGGTTAACCATTAGTGCTGATATGAAGATTTCAGAGCAATGCGGAATTGCAGCTTCAAAGGGAAATCAAATGCTTGGATTAATTAGGCGAAATATAGCGTATAAAAAAATAACGAATAATACCGCTGTACAAAGCAATAGTGAGGCCTCATTTACAATATTGTATACAAGCGTGGAGGTCGTATCGCAGGAAGGACATAGATATGCTAGAAAGAGTACTGACGACTGTAAATGAATGGAACAGATTATCTGCTGATTGTGTGGGTGCTAGTAGCGTGAATACGTTTAAAATTTAAATCTACACATACCTCAGAAGGGCGGGATACACATAGATAAAAGGGTTGGACTCTCGGTAAGCCAAAGGGCTTCCTTGTCCACCTGCCACCTAGAGTTAATTCTCTGGGTGGGAATCTTGTTAAATCTTGTTAAATTGAAAAGCGCCACCTCGTGGTCGAACGTTGTTGTAGATTTAACAAGATTTAACAAGATTGCCGTCCAGAGCTACAAGCTTCAGACGGCATGCGGACATGGGAGTATTTGGCTTATCGAGTGTCCAACACTTTTTCAACTACGAATAGCCCGCACTCCCCAGATAGCTGTCAATTTTATTTTTGAACTTATTCGCACCGCTAGCACTAACGCAATCATCAGATAATATGTTCCAGTCATGTATTTTCCTCTGAAAGAATGAATATGTTATCACATCTAACCGACACTGTTCTTGGACTAATGTCGCATTGTACCTTGTGGTTTTACTGCCGTATTTAAGTTTGAAGAAAACATTTATATAAATAAATAACCATTCAATATTTTTAAAAACTACCATTTGATATATTACAGGTTTGGGCTATAGCATCATATTTGATGAACAATGGCGTAAGGTGATTCCCATGTATATGATTATATGATATTCACAGTTAGGTGCATCTAAGAACTTTCAAGTCATTACAGGTGGAGCCTAAAGCAAGACATAGGTGAAACATGAATAAAGTCCAATACAATATTACACACAAATGTATATATACAGGCATGGTGTTTATGTATAACGCAAACTGTCAAGTCAACTTGGAGTATCATTGTCATCTTTCTTGGCCCCTTGTTCGGTTACTCCAGTGACAACGCAGTGACGTCGTATAGCGAAAACGAAGTCTGCCACCTGGCGAACATTAAGTCAGATTGGCACAGAAATTGTGCACTTATGTACGCAATTATGAATCTTTATATACGCATATTGCATGCGGTCCTGGAGATGTTTTGATTTAGTTTCAACTGAACAACAGCCTTTTGTGACCTACAGCGCCACCCAGTGGTCGGCCATATATGACACTTTGTTGGTTTCACAATTTTTCGTTTTGGCATCAACACATTTTAATCAGTTTAGACGAAACACTACTGTGTTTGCGGACGTTCATTGTATTGTTCAAAGAAATCTCTGTCCAGGCGGGAATCGTTACAAACCTTCAGGTACGATGTTATGTTATGCTCTAAGTACGCAACTAAATTTCTCTCAACAATGCTCACTACATAGAAAAGCCTGGTATACATTAGTTTTTCACTGTCTATGTTTTTACTGACAAATGTACACTGTTAGAAAACAAACTGTCATGTTATTTTCCAGATTTTGTTTTTATAGTTGGTGGCTCATTGGATGCGTCAATTGAATTTAGAAAACTCGTATTGTTCAAATTTGTTACCATATCCTCTAGATCGTATACACAGACAGCTAAATATAACATATTTGGAATCCTCTTTAAAACGTTTGTGTATGAATTGAGTGTTCAACTATTCGATTGGCATTTAATATTCAGCGGAATATGCACGCGTCATTAATAATGTAATGTGAAATTGTCAGTTGAAGCCAAGTACACCTAGTTCCATCACAAGTAACAGTTCGCGTAATTTGCGACCCACAAGCAACATGATTGGGAATATGTTCCGTGGCCCACAGCTTCATGTATTTATTTTACACAGGTTGAAACCAATACGCAAGCCACCTCATCCTCAAGGAGGCAGGAGCATACTTAATGCTATTTTCTTACAATCATTAATTATTAAATCGTAATTAACAGCGTTAAAAAGCACATATATATTATAGAAATGGTCCAGCATCTAATTTCGCAAAAATGTCGGATTTGGGAATTTTTTTGGAATTCGTTGATACTTTGTTAACTGTCGCATTTATTAGATAGTGTGTTCATGCTACTTGGAACATCAACATTTCTGTTCAGACTTCATCACTAAGGATGTGCACAAATAAAGCAAGGTTACATATTAACAACACTGTTGAGATAGGGTGAATGTATACAATAAATACACTCGAATTAGAGATGTTTGCACAAACATAATTTGTAGCAGCATGCTGTAATGAAATGTTTGCGTGAATCACGATGACACATGTTTTTGGTAATTGCAGCACACACACTTACTCGCACGCACGCACGCACGCACGCGCACGCACGCGCACCATGATTGTTCGCGCGTGCGTGTAATAGGACGATTTCTTCCTTTACGGCGTCTATCTTTTCATATGCGTCAGATGGTCGAGTTAGCAATGTCGCCATAATTGCTTAGACAAAGAGCTATTGGCCTACTAATCAAAGTACGCCATCGTGCTCGTATTATGTAGACATATGACAATGTCCTGTTCTCTCCATTGACACACGCTTTGTTCTATGTCGTTTCAAAACATAACTTAAACTGTGTTTATTGTTTCTTAGCAATAATGGTGAAAATAATCACAGTCTGTAACAAACGATTAACATATTTCACAACTGGCCCACATTTGTTATGTATTTCTTTTTACACAGCCAGAGCCACTCGAATTTGATCAAATAGAAACCAGCTCGGATTTCACCGACCATCGTCAGCGACAGACAATTCCGGTAAGTCATGGTTACTATATATATTTTATGTTGTGTTTGCCCATTAAAATATTATGAATTAATACAAATAACCGAAGTGTTTGTTTCAATGTAGCCATACCTACTGTCATAAGATATGTGACTTGATGTAGTAAAATACGCAATTGATGCGAACAATGATCGAAGTGGAGCTAGAAATAAAACTACTGACACTTTGACTACTTGTAATAACGTCATGTGTGGCAGAGATAAGGCATGTGAGGTAGCTGAGAAATTCCCCTCCAATACAACACGGGGACATTGGCATGATTTATGTGACGACCTGACTATAGGAGCTTATATGCGCACCCGGTTTATGTACCCAGTTCGAGGTATGGCATTGGAAAATACCACAATGAAGACGTTGGTGGATCATAAACGCGACCAGCATACGAAGTCGTATGACAGACTATTGTAGAGTTTATTATAATTATTGATGAAACAAAAGTTGCGCTATTGTGTCGTCGCCCACAAGCCCAAGAATACTCGTTCCACTAATTGCCTCAGACATTTCAATTGTAGCAAACATGTTGAAATATGTAAGAACACGTTTAATATTTCTTCAGTCATAACTGACATAAATGTTCTGATACACCTGACGTCCTGATGACTAAAGTAAATATATAAGCAATGACATGCTTTGCTACCTCTTCAACGACACGGATGTCACACTGCACGACGCCTGAACTAAAGTCACGTGTCGACCATTTTCCATCTACGGAGATTGCAGCGGACAAGGCATATATCTTATAAGAATATGATGTCGACAAAAAACTTGGGCTGCGAACGCATGGCCAACATAGAAAGAAAGTCAATGTTGGAGATATGCTGCTGGGACTTCACAATCGCTGATGATGATGATGAAGATGATGAAGATAATAACTATAAAATATATTTACATAGCACTAAATCAAGTTAACAACTATTTACGGTGTAATCTTTCTTTGAAGGCCTGCCAGAATACGTGTGTTTTCAGAGTGCGGCAACACATTTTTGTATGCCTGACTGGGTGTGGCATATCAGAGAAGGACTGACCAAGTATTGCGTGAAGTAGACACAATTAGCTAGTAATATAAAACATGACAGCAAGAAGCAAACAGAAAGTTCAAGATAAGGTCGGTCCTTTAGAAGATAGTGCTGGAAATATAATATCAGAGGGGTTCTTAATGGCAGAAGACCTGAATGAGTACTTTAGTTCAGTGTTTACCAGAGAAGATATCAGTTCACTGCCAATACCAGAGGCTAAGTTCAAAGGAGCAGATTCAGACTATTTAGGACAATTAATTGTAACCCCTAAGAAAATAAGGGCTATGAAGGATAATTAATCACCTGGAGTGGATGGGATTCCGCCCAATCTACTATTGGAAATTGTAGAACAAATTACCATACCGCTTGCAACAGTTTTCAATTTGTCATTAGAAGAGGGAGTGGTTACTTTAGAATGGAAAGAGGCAAACGTTATACCGTTATTTAAAAAAAGTTCGAGAAACAAGTCAGAGAACTATAGACCAGTGAGTTTAACATCAGTGATTTGCAAATTATTAAAAAGACTAATTAAAAATCACATGGTGGATTTTCTTGGTAAACATAACTTAATAAACCCATCTCAACATGGTTTTTTTAAAGCGAGGTCATGCTTAACAAATATGTTATGTTTTTTGGAAGACATCACTAAGTGGGTAGATGAGGGATCACCAGTAGATATCGTCTACTTAGATTTTCAAAAAGCTTTCGACAAAGTACCACATCAAAGATTAATGCTTAAACTAAAGGCCCATGGCATAGGAAATGGTATAATAAACTGGATAGAAAAATGGCTGATTGACAGAAGACATCGTGTAGTAGTTGATGGGGAGGCTGCAAACTGGAAATCGGTATTGATTAGGGTACCACAGGGATCAGTACTAGGACCTATATTATTCTTAATATACATCAACGATTTGGACGATGAAATAGCTAGCAAGGTGTTAAAATTTGCAGATGATACAAAAGTGTTTAGAAGGGTTAAAGTGACGAAGATAGACAGCATTTATAAGATGATCTTGACAAGTTGATCAAATGGCCTGAAAAGTGGCAAATGCTGTTCAATTTTGGGAAATGTAAATGCCTCCACGCAGGACATGGGAACGAAGAGGTAGAATATGCAATGGGGGGTACTGTACTAAGTACTAGAGTAAAAGAAAAGGACTTAGGGTTAACCATTAGTGCTGATATGAAGATTTCAGAGCAATGCGTAATTGCAGCTTCAAAGGGAAATCAAATCCTTGGATAAATTAGGCGAAATGTAGCGTATAAGGAAAAATAACGAATAATACCGCTATACAAAGCAATAGTGAGGCCTCATTTAGAATATTGTATACAAGCGTAGAGGCCGTATCGCAGGAAGGACATAGATATGCTAGAAAGAGTACCGAGGACTGTAAATGAATGGAACAGATTACCTGCTGATTGTGTGAGTGCTAGAGCATGAATATGTTTAAAAATTAAATCGACACATACCTCAGAAGGGCGGGATACACATAGATAAAAGGGTTGGACTCTCGCTAAGCCAATGGGCTTCCTTGTCCACTTGCCACCTAGAGTTAATTCTCTGGGTGGCAATCTTGTTAAATCTTGTTAAATTGAAAAGCGCCCCCTTGTGGCCTACAGCGCCACCTCGTGGTCGAATGATGTTGTAGATTTAACAAGATTTAACAAGATTGCCGTCCAGAGCTACAAGCTTCAGACGACATGCGGACATGGGAGTATTTGGCTTATCGAGTGTCCAAGACTTTTTCAACTACGAATAGCCCGCACTCCCCAGATAGCTGTCAGTTTTATTTTTGAACTTATTCGCACCGCTAGCACTAACGCAATCATCAGATAATATGTTCCAGTCATGTATTGTCCTCTGAAAGAATGAATATTTTATCACATCTAACCGACACTGTTCTTGGACTAATGCCGCATTGTGCCTTTTGGTTATACTGCCGTCTTTAAGTTTGAAGAAAACATTTATATAAATAAATAACCATTCAATATTTTAAAAACTACCATTTGATATATTACAGGTTTGGGCTATAGCATCATATTTGATGAACAATGGCGTAAAGTGATTCCCATGTATATGATTAGATGATATTCACAATTAGGTGCATCTAAGAACTTTCAAGTCATTACAGGTGGAGCCTAAAGCAAAGACATAGGTGAAATATGAATAAAGTCCAATACAATATTACACACAAATGTATATATACAGGCATGGTGTTTATGTATGACGCAAACTGTCAAGTCAACTTGGAGTATCATTGTCATCTTTCTTGGCCCCTTGTTCGGTTACTCCAGTGACAACGCAGTGACGTCGTATAGCGAAAACGAAGTCTGCCACCTGGCGAACATTAAGTCAGATTGGTACACAAATTGTGCACTTATGTATGCAATTATGAATCTTTATATACGCATATTGCATGCGGTCCTGGAGATGTTTTGATTTAGTTTCAACTGAACAACAGCCTTTTGTGACCTACAGCACCACCCAGTGGTCGGCCATATATGACACTTTGTTGGTATCACAGTTTTTCGTTTTGGCATCAACACATTTTAATCAGTTTAGACGAAACACTACTGTGTTTGCGGACGTTCATTGTATTGTTCAAAGAAATCTCCTTCCAGGCGGGAATCGTTTCCTCTTTAAAACATTTGTGTATGAATTGAGTGTTCAACTATTCGATTGGCATTTAATATTCAGCGGAATATGCACGCGTCATTAATAATGTAATGTGAAATTGTCAGTTGAAGCCAAGTACACCTAGTTCCATCACAAGTAACAGTTCGCGTAATCTGCGACCCACAAGCAACATGATTGGGAACATGTTCCGTGGCCCACAGCTTCATGTATTTATTTTACACAGGTTGAAACCAATACGCAAGCCACCTCATCCTCAAGGAGGCAGGAGCATACTTAATGCTATTTTCTTACAATCATTAATTATTAAATCGTAATTAACAGCGTTAAAAAGCACATATATATTATAGAAATGGTCCAGCATCTAATTTCGCAAAAAATGTCGGATTTTTGAATTTTTTTGGAATTCGTTGATACTTTGTTAACTGTCGCATTTGTTAGATAGTGTGTTCATGCTACTTGGAACATCAACATTTCTGTTCAGACTTCATCACTAAGGATGTGCACACATAATGCAAGGTTACATATTGACAACACTGTTGAGATAGGGTGAATGTATACAATAAATACACTCGAATTAGAGATGTTTGCACAAACATAATTTGTAGCAGCATGCTGTAATGAAATGTTTGCGTGAATCACGATGACACATGTTTTTGGTAATTGCAGCACACACACTTACTCGCACGCACGCACGCGCACGCACGCCCACCATGTTTGTGCGCGCGTGCGTGTAATAGGACGATTTCTTCCTTTACGGCGTCTATCTTTTCATATGCGTCAGATGGTCCAGTTAGCAATGTCGCCATAATTGCTTAGACAAAGAGCTATTGGCCTACTAGTCAAAGTACGCCATCGTGCTCGTATTATGTAGACATATGACAATGTCCTGTTCTCTCCATTGACACACGCTTTGTTCTATGTCGTTTCAAAACATAACTTAAACTGTGTTTATTGTTTCTTAGCAATAATGGTGAAAATAATCACAGGCTGTAACAAACTCAATTGCTGCATCCCTCTACGGCTATTGTCCGTTATGCCAATGTTTTGTTGTTATTCTGCATATGGAAATGTCACCTTAACACACAACTACAGCCATTGGCTCGCGTGCAGAATAAACTTGTACGACTTAATACCCGATTCGCTTAGGTGGATCACACATATGCAATGGTAAACACCGCTGGCTTGGTTTCTCGCACCATGATCGGGCCTACGCTAGCGTTTATGGACATTATTACGTTAACTTTAATATAAAGTATATCTCTTCGCAGGCGCCGAGGTTCACTCGCCTGTGCCTCAGTTAGTTCGCTTCCTTGAACACCATTCCAATGCCTTATTTCTTTGCCTCGACAAGATCTGCCAGTTAATGTCCAGTGCATGTGCGTGTGCGAATGTCAAACTCAAGTCAACTCTCCAAATGTCCTAACAGACTGCCAACTGTGAAAAGATTCTAGCCGGTCTGGGCCTCGCCGTATTCATGACACTTACCGTCGTCGGTGTCGTTTTCGTCGCCCTGCGAAGTAAGTAGCTGGTTGATCACAACGTTCTGCAGATGCGATTTTTCTTTAAGAGAGATCCGTCAATCAATTGTGAATGTTTACGTAACTGGAAAACTGCTCAAATTCACGTAATTACAATCGTCATTTAAGAATACTCGGGGAAACCGTCTTCTGGATAATTGTATGTGTATAGCTATCAGTAGGATCGATATTTTTAATGTACAAATAATAATTTAAATTAATCAACAAATGTGTGAGCGCGTGGTCGGTCGGTCGGAACACGTCTAACGTACTTTCTATTGTGCAGAATGATTTACAATTTTCAGCGAGAAAAATCGCCGCATACACACTTACGGTGCAATAATGATGCATTCGTTATGCACAGACACGATGGTCTGACTACTGGCGTACACGATCAACAAAGCCTCTGTGCATGTATCAATGTTGATTTAAAGACAGATCATAGTAACGCATGCAGCGCCACCGACATTCACTAACTCAGTGACGTAATTTGATTGTTAATTTAAAATGGACGGTGGCAGGAACGCTGGCGGAATGGTATAATATGTTTGTTGGCATGACGACGTCATTGCTCTACGTCATTTCATGTGTGAACTTGTGTAATCAAAGCAATTACATACCAAGTACAGTCACTTGGCGATACGCCATTTAAAATTGGATGGTGACGCCATCTACTGGACAGAATCTACAGCGCAGCAAATATGACCGCCGAGCCAGGACGGCGTCCTTGTTGTGGCTCATGTTGTGCCGTGTTTGGGTGCAACAACCGTTCATCAAATACAAAAACAAACACTTCTTTACATTTCCGAAAGACCCAACAAGGTAAGGAAAATAGGTATAATTATTGTAACGGTACCGGTCCATTTGTTTGGGCCGCCAACTAAATTGACACTGGTGTCGTGTAGTCATAATATTACTGAGTTCCCATTAACATACTGATTTAAAAAAACTCTTTAAATACAAATTTGAACCAGTATTCGAAATCAGTAACATTTATTTGATCGACTGAATGCAAACAAACAGTTAGAAACGTTGTTTTAGACAATGAAATGTCGGTGACACTAATTAACGCACCGCGTCCACGGGCACGGACGCCGCCGGATTTTGTATATATGTTCAAAAATCTTTACTATGCGGTTAGAATACTAGATGGAACATACTGCTTGTGTAAATATCATCAGACAGTTATATAACTTTCATGGGACGATTACAACGATATAGTTACGCACAATTTAGTCCACAAAATAATAAATTTGTTCGTTTGTTTACATCGATGTGGTGCATTCTGATGCCACCTATCGTATTAGTTAATAAACCATTTCTGAGAGGTCTGTGAGACTATTTGTTTATAAACAGTAGTCGTTGTCTGACATGTATCATGTTCTATTGAAGTAATATATATATATATATATATATATATATATATACATACATACATATATATATATATATATATATATACATATACATATAAAGCATGTTGTAAATGTAATATAAACCATAAATGCCTTGATCAGTTGTAGCATCATTCGTTTCATTGTGTGACAACACGCAATACATTAAACACCACAGTTATACCTCTCAAGTATCACAATTATTATGAATTTAGGTGTGACATAATGTATTATAGAATTTCACACTGCTCTCTTGAGTAACAGAGGCAGGGATATGAAATTTATTTCACAAGATTTGCATGTAGAATAAAAACAGTTATCATTATATGATACACGATACCTTTTTATTTCAGATATTGTTCGCAATTACATGCAGTGACACTGATCTTACGCTGATCTGTGTCTGACAGTTAACTGTGAAGGTACCAAGCCACAGAGTCGTCTGAATATGACACCCATCACGTGCCTGCATACGTACACATTTAATCTGGTTGATTACATACCTGATGTCTACTCAATGTGACACGAACATTACTTGTAGACATCATATTGAAGAACACAACGTTAGTTTACAAGATAATGAAATATGAACCTTGCTGCACAGATGTTACAGCCTACCGACATTAAATTATGAGACAATCAACTTCCAATATTACAAAAAGACTGTATTATAAGCAGAGCAGACTTCTTCATGGCATGACTCCCATGGGCCATGGGGAGTAATGCAGAAAGCTGTCTTGCATTTAGTGCATTTGGATTCAGCGACAGAATACTGTGAACAATTTATAAACATTACTTAATCATGTTCATGTTAAAATGCAGAACATTGCATTATGAAGCAGTGACAATTGATTACTTGTCTGTGTAGAGCGTGCAGTATTCATCCAACCTGTCATCAGTGTCATGACATAGTCGCACATAGACACAGTGAACTAGGAGTATGAATATTGTATTTCATTATCATGTATTGCTCTGTTGAGTTTGTATGCTATTTAGTCAATATTTACTTATTAATAAAGCTATTGTTAATGGTTAATGTATATTTATTATAATGTTTAATTATGTTGTAAACATTGCATACATTATATAACTGTCTTCATGATTAAGGACATTCCAGCCTTTTATCGAAGTGTAGCAGTGAATCGTTAGCGTGCTAATATTAGCCATTATTAACTTATTAATTAAGTTACTGTTAATGTGAAATGACCGGTTATTGCATATTTATTACCATAATTAATGTAGTTTACTGCTTTCGTAAATTATACAAATATCTTCATAATCATGGACAATATGGCCTTTTACTGAAATGTGTCGGTCTGTCGAGGTTGTGCACTAATTAGCCAATAATTACTAATCAATTAAATGATTAAATGATTTGTTAATGTATATTTATTAACATTATTAAAGTGGTTATACATATTGCATAATATGTATAAATATCTTCATAATCATGGGCATTATGGCCTTTAATTGGAACGTGTTGGTCTGTTGAGTTTGCTTGCTACACTACTAAAATTAACTAATTAATTGCATTAATTTTGTTCTAATTAGTACTAAAATACTAAATGTTGTAAATGTATTACTTTAGTCAATCAATGTGTTTTGAAAACCCTGAAACAGTATTTAAATATCTAAATAAATAAAAAGTTGACATTTTAAAGCAAATATTTATCCACAGAAAACACAAAAATGAGTCCATTTTGTCATTGTAAGAGATACACCAAAATTATGCTGTTTTTCCGTCTTAAAATCACAATAACGTTTGATCAATTAAATATATCTTAATAAAATAAACAGTTACTTAAATCTATTACCTTTAATCTAAGCCCAATGTTCTAGCATGACATTTAACTTTGTGTTGAAGTGCCTACTTTGTTTATTACATGTACCTACCCAAATATAACATGTAATAGAAAATAGGTTGTGTAATAGCGAAGGTTAGACCAAATTACATACAAACCAATACATATATACATGGCGGAACTGCCAACTTTACTTAAATACGCATACTTACAATGAACAACATCGACTGACAGTGTCAACAACACTGTCACTGTCAACAGCCATCTGGTTTGATTAATTTGCAGTATCCCGGCGCCTGACACTTTTGCGGCGGTGTTGATAATTCCATTGATCGTTGTTGCTATTAAACCCGATTAGTCTGACACTGACACTGGCACATCACTTCATTTCCCTGGTTAATTGGGACAGTGAAACATGCGTCTGAATGGTGACTGTTGTCTCAAATACGTAACGTATTAACCGTTTTCCTATCTGTTTACATGGGCGCCACAACGCGGTTAACTCGTCGACGCCAGACGGCGCCACGCACGTAAAAATCAATGGCCGCCCCACTGTTAATGCGTACAGTGACTATGCTTGGTATGTAATTGCTTTGGTGGAATGTAGCACGTCAGGGATGAGCAATTTGTCTCCGATTCACTCTATGTTCCACGGATCACAATTTAAGAGGTGACTAATGGTTTGTATGTTGCCATTCCAGTAATACATAGCCATCTTTATAATATGTCAAGTTTTCAACATTTCAAGATTCAATTTTAAAGAAAATAATAAATGAATGTAAAAAGCCTCATGTAATAAGAACATTTTAAAATATATTTTGAGCATCATAGCTAATTTTATGTTCGTTGCACTGTAAAAAAGTGTACATTTCATATAGTTGATAAATGTCAGGCATAATAAATGTATCTAGACAAGGAAAATAGATACGCATTCTCCGATTCACGTTACACCACGTGTACCAAAATTTTGCACGGTGACCTATGATTTTTGTTGAAATTCCTGTGATACATAGCAATCCTTGTATTACACATGTATGTCCAAATTCCAAGACGGTGTAACTACTATTAGATACATGTATTCAACTAAAAGTATAATAAATACATGTTCAAAAACTCAATAGTTGTCCAAACATCTTGTCTAGTTATACTTCAAACACCTTAGCTAATTGTTACCATTGTTGCATTGTAGAAAAGTGTATCTTTCATATAGTTGCTAGATGTCAGGCATGAGAAATGTGTCTACACAAGGAAAACTAGTTGTCATTGTGATTCATTCTCCGATTCAAGTTGTATCTCATGAATCTACATTTAGTATGGTAACCTATGATTTTTTTCGTTTCAGCGACACAGAAATGTTTACTATATGTGAAAAATTCTAGAGGGTGTAATGACTTTTTAATTGTCATCGAATGCTATGATTTGTCTTTAAAACAAAAATGGTGAATTGGGGCGTGTGAGGTCAACGCTGTGCCAGTATAAAGACGTTTTATGACCGAAGAAATTTTTTTGACGGAATTGAGTCCATTAGTCGTACATTTTTGCCATTATTTGGTGTCCAGTCGTGAAGGTGTTCCGCCATCTTGGCTATACACAATCGAATGTTGTGTATTGTTTACCATGGAACCGAAACGATGCATCAGTATGTTGATGGATAGTGACATCTCTAACGCCTGCCAATAATATACAAGTTCTTAAGGTGACCGGCCAAAGATGTGCAGCTGAAAAACCAGTGGACTTGTTCCCTCGTATGATTGCAATAGACGCTGACGCATCTTCTTGCAGTCGTTGTGTATAGCCCGCCAGAGGACGTTAGTAGTACATAGTGTCAACCGGCACCCAAAATATATCAAAAGATCAAAGGAGTTTGCCATTTTGATTGATAGTTCATGTATCGCAGTTTTGTCATGATTAATGACATATGCATGTTTTTATTAATTATTTAACTAATTACTAATTAATTTATTTTAAAAACAAATAAAAAACAAATTAAGAAGAAATAAAAAAACACATACATACATACATAAATAATACAATAGCCACACGGTAAAGGCTTAATCAATAGCGGCTTCTAGCACATAATTATATATTTACATACATACATACATGTATACTTACAAACGTACACAGTTACATACATACATACATACCCGCATACATAGTTGCACATATACATATATTGTTATATACATACATACTTACTTACATAAATACATCCTTACATGCATACGTACATAGGTACAAACTTATGTTTATAGTTTCATTTACACGTACTTACATAAATACATTGTTACATATATAATTATGTACATAGTTACGTACAAACATGCATACATACATACAAATATACATACATACTTACATAATTACATATTTTCATACATACGTACATAGGTACAAACTTTCATTTATGGGTTCATTTATACGTATTTACATACATATGTACAGTTACATACAAACATACATACATACATACATACATACATACATACATACATACATACATACATACATACATACATATAAACATAGTTGCGTATACACGTACATACATATGTACATAATCATATACTTACGTACATTACTTACGTACATAGTTACATATATATATGTACATTGTTACCTACAAACATACATCAATACATATATACATTCACAAATACATACATACATATATACTTACTTGCATTCATATATACATACATATATACACACATACATACATACATACATACATACATACATACATACATACATACATACATACATACATACATACATACATATATATAAATATATATACGAACATAGTAACGTACATACGTTCATGAATTCATACATATGTACGTAGCTACATACATATTTACATAGTTTCCTAAAAACATACATACATACATACATACATACATACATAAATACATACATACATACATACATACATACATACATACATACATACATACATACATACATACATACATACATACATACATACATACAAACATACATACATACTTACATAATTACACCTTTTCATACATACGTACATAGGTACAAACTTTCATTTATGGGTTCATCAGTCAAAATGGCAAAATATGTAGCGCCGTGGTGCAGTGGCTAGAGCTTCGGACTCTCAACCGAGAGAACCCGGGTTCGAATCCTGTGCGGCGGTGTCGAACCTTGGGCAAGTTCGTTTGCTCTACGTTGCTCCAGTTCACTCAGCGGTATGAATGAGTACATGGCTATTGACAGCGGTGGATATGTGTGTACGAATAGTCTTCGCGCATTAATTGCAGCGTGGCTGGAAGTTTCCCAGAGAAGT
Organism: Paraescarpia echinospica; assembly: GCA_020002185.1. NCBI lineage: Eukaryota > Metazoa > Annelida > Polychaeta > Sabellida > Siboglinidae > Paraescarpia > Paraescarpia echinospica. The sequence goes on along the minus strand of CM034533.1, from coordinate 4,322,772 downwards.
TGAGATGGTGTTCGATTGAACAGGTCTGCCAGGGAGTAAAGTGTAAAGCGTTTTGAGCAGTCCTGAAGACTGGATACTGCGCTACATGAGAACTTACCTTTACTTTACCTATACAAAATCCGTTGATCTTTTGATACATTTGGTGTGCCGGTGGACCCTATATACTACTGACGTTGCTATTATACCTGTACGTGGCCGGATGCCACATAATCACTAATAGACGCAATTGTGATAGTCGGATGTGGAGTCACTTATGTCGAGGCGCTGGTACGTGTGATCTTCACACCTGGGCCGCCTTCAGAGTTCGCGCTGCGTCGCACTGCTAAATCGCGATGCGTCTCGGTTCGCTGCTGGAAATTGAACTGCTACTTATATCAAATGTGTTTTTCGATGGAAATGGGCCAACGCTGCGATTAAAATCACTTTTGTTTTCTTAAAAGACCAACTTTTCAAACTTTAGTGTAAACTGAATCTCTCAAAAGAATCAACAATACCGTTAAAAAGAATCATCATCGAATGCGAAACTAGTAACGGAGGCCATCACTGGATTCGCGCTGGCGCGACGCGCGTCGCGGCGTCACCACGGCGTAACTACGAACGGAAAAATTGACTTCCGGCGCAAAAAGTGACGTCGCGGTGCGGCGCAAAGCGAACTCTGAACACGTCTCTGGTCTGCAACGTGTCGTTATGCAGTGCATTAATATATACGGGCATTACCGGGGAGGGGGATGGCGACCTGGCAGACATGGGGGTCGAATGTGTAGCAACTATTTTCTCCTTCGATTTATTCCCGTTTAAATTTGTTTGCAACGCTGTGTGTGTTAACGCAACTTGGCACTGTGAAGCAGACGTGTAACAGAGCGAACAGTTGTACATAGTATCAACGCAGACTATTGATGTATCCAGTACGTCGTTGTTTGTTTACGCCACAATCGAATTTTTGCGCGTGGCCTCCGTCAAGCTTTGCCATTGCCAATAATGTTGATATATACGTGAATTACATTACTATGGCTGCATGACATCTCATAAATCAAACATTACCTCATACAGTTGTTACATTAAAAACTTCGCCTTATGTTTTTGTCATAAAGAAACACTGATGACCAGAATTTCAACACAATATACGACGGAATGTCCGACCCCACCATGTGTGATGGCTTGACGTAGGTTTTTCTAGGCAACTGGTCACGTGATGGATAGGTTAATTATGATTTCAAATTATCGCGCGAACACATTGTATTTAATTTCTGAACACATTGTTTCAGTGCTATCCGACCCCTCAACTCCAGTATCTACAGGTAAGGCAGTCAATTGTGATACAATAACTTGTTTTAGTGTCTTTCTGTTGATACCAACATCTAGGTTGCCTAACTATACACCAGCTTGAATTCTTGATATCGATTAACATATTTAGGATTACAATACCAAAATAAACAGTACAGTAGTACAGTATTGATCACAACGATTTACTATTTGCTTCTGCCAAAACGGTGTCTGAAATGGTTTTCACAACACAATAATAAATATCCAGGAAACATGTAAACTTAAACAAATTGACTCTCATGTTAACAGGTATATAATTTAATACTGACTATATGTGCTCAGTTTTGTACATGTGTAAATATTCATACTGATGCCTGTTTAACATACAAACATGGATCATGTCAAAAAGTAAAATGTTGTAAATCACAAACAAGTACACTAGGTTTTTTGGTTAACATTCTGCTCCCACTGTTTCAGTGCAGCCTTCAGAACGTCCAACAGGTATGCCACACAGGTGTGAAACAATAACATTTTCTAAAGACTAAACAAAATTAACCTTTTTATTCTCAATCTGAATGAAGTATAATCTAAAAACAGTGTCCTGATATTCAACTATTTAACCACCTCCGTCACCATTTTCAAGGCCACTTTAGGTCGCGTTTTTTTGTACATTTTCAGCATAATTTGTTGCGACATTTAGCGGTCGTTGTGACGTCACCACAGCACATTTATTTCTAACTGGTGTTTCAGGCCGTACCTAAAATTGCAATCGCGGCATTTAATATTGTTTTATATCACCGTAAAGATAATAATCTTACCTACAAAGGTATCGCTGGATGCACGCAGGAATTTTGTTTACTTTTTGAGTTATTGCCGTTTAAACATTACTAATGCTCAAATTTGTAATGCCATTTCATATTTTTTGACATTACAGTAAAGATAATAATCTTATCTACAAGTTTGTCGCTGGATGTACATAGGAAATTTTTTTGAGTTATTGCCGTTAGAGCATCGCGAATGCTTAATCATGCAATGTATAGACGGCAGTGGAGATAATGCAAGGTTGAGCATTCGCGATCAAAACGTTAACGTAATTCCTGTGTACATGCAACGATAAACTTGTAGATAAGAACATTATCTTTACGGTGATATAAAAATATTAATTTCCACGATTGCAATTTCAAGTACAGTGTGAAACAACAGGCCGCACCGCAGCTCGCCATGCTAAAGGATAGGGCGCGCTCAGCGGCGCTGCCTGTGGTGACGTCAGCAACATCTGACGGGCTATGACACGCAAATGACCACGTTTCAGAGGGCTTAGTGACACGAGTTCGCAATGAACAAGCTTCTTATTTACATATCACATTATTTGACAAGAAAAAGACATTTAAAATTTCATTTAACTTACCATTACTAAACTAGGTTATACATAGGGTTTCTGAATTCAATTTTCTTGACATTCCTTTGATGAGAAATTCACCTGAACCATCACATGACAAATATATGTTTAAGGTTAATCAATTTACATAGACCCTGATTAAATATTTATTCATGTTATGCTATTAGAAGCTATGACATATGTAGACACAATACAGTGATCACAAACAAAGTACACTAAGGTTGGATAATTTGAGTTCTTGCATTCTTTACTTTCAGTGATGTCATCGGGCAATCTAACATCGCCAGGTAAGACACTCAACTGAGTGACAGGAACCATTCTGATGTAACGCATTTCTATTAAGAGTACAGGAACATGTGAGTCGTAGTGATTTAGTGCGCTACTGAAACTGACTAACAGTCGTACTCATATGCTTATTATTTTGTCTTTCATAGTATGCGTATTAAATGATAGTTATATCACAGCGGACATAAGCTATATGATCACAACACAACTGTCATTTACTACATTGTAAAAATATTCGACCTGCCTCTAATAACTACATGGGCAAATCACAGTTGTCACGCCACGATCAAGAGGTTGTCCCAGATAAACTATTGGCATCACAACTTAGGGTACATATTATATAATATAATATAATTCAGACACTTCAAAAGAAACTTGTCCGAATGTCTGAATTATAATTGTAACCCAACAAAATGCCCATACAAAACAAATGTCAAACAGTATTAACTCTCTAAAATAGTACATTTATTAAAATCACAAGTACTACACAAGTATATTACATTCGAAAATTACAAAGTTTACGTCTATCTGCAACACGTACAGCAAAACATTATTCACAAGTTTAACACACTTGGACAACGTAGCACTTACTCACAATCAAAGTGCAATAACACTGAGGGAAGACACATACAATGAATAATGCAACTTATTTCACCGCAGTTTAGTCAGTAATATCAGTTAAAGTGTCCGTGACCACGAATCGCAGCGTGCTTGTCGAAGAAAGAACATAGGTGACGTTATAAAACAGCTTTATATTTACATTTCATATTGGCTCACATCACCTATGGTATTCACAGCTCTTAGTAAATCTACACACATAATACAGTGTTGCAACTTACGTTAGTTGTAAGTAGGTTAACACCTGACACGCTCTACACATGCACTTCGAAATTGTTAATTTGCCAATGTGAACGAATAGGCAATATGCATAAGTGTGTATCTGTACATCTTTCATGAACGACCATACAAACCATATTCATATGTATTGCCATATTGTATAGCTTTGAATGTGGCCGCTTCTATAATACAGTAAAGGCAGATGAAATTATTGTTAAAGAACCTGACGATTTGTTTAAACATGTCATGCTGTCTGTTATGAATGGGACATTAGAAAAATAATGCTATAGATTAAAAACAGGAATACACTATATTACTTTTCACACATGTTTCAGTGAAGCTGACAGACCGTCCAACTCGGGCACCGACAGGTAAGCTACTTGGTTGTGAGACAATAGCCTTAATGCTCTAATCCTTTCCTACTTCGGCCTCCAGGTGGCTACTGCTTGATAATGTTCACATACAGTAGTCTGTCAATAATTGTGGCAACATTGAAGTGTCTATGCACATTCGTGTTACAACCGTTAAGTCATCTTATGACATCACTAACAACAAAACATTTCCTGCCATTTTGTAAGGCCCCAATGGTGGACAAATTAGCTTTAAAAAGTTACCACCTTTTATAACAATACATACTCAAATGTTACATTTGCGTTACTTAAAATACATTCCTAGCTTTTAGGACACAAACTGTAGATGCAACATTGACTAGATCATTGGCTAGTGCGTCCTTCCAGTGATTTCATTCCATTAACAATATGTTGACAGTGTTCGAAATTAAGGCCTTTGAATCAGCGGCCGCCGATTCAAAATCCGTCCCGCCGATTCAATTGGCCAACATGTTCAAGTTATCGGCCCGACACCACCGGTTCACAAACGCCACCGGTTTGTTTCGGCGGACACGGCTAGGCTGCGTCCGATGCATAGTTCGTTAGAATTCTTAGACCCGACTCATTTATAGGAGACGGTAAACGCAACTTTGGTACTAATTCAACAATAGTTCGTCAAAACTGAACTCTTATCACGCGAACGGTTGCATTCAATAGCAAAACCAATGAACGCCAAGTCTAAACATCGGTGGCAACGCCACCGGCAGTGCAGTTTCCCAAGAGTCAGACTGGACGCCATTTGTCATAGTTTTGCCGCGTCCTTTGGACTACATTTACGATGTTTGGAAGTTGTTTCGTTTGTAGGTCAGAGTTAGGCTCGCTTTTTATTCTTTATCTACAAATAATTACGGCCGAAATCCAAATATGACTGGTAATAAAAGTGCATTTCGTAACGTGACCAACATCGGCAAGGTGAAGGCCACGTAGTTTGAATGTGTCACCTAGCGAATAAACCGAAAAACACCTAAAAAGAAGTGGCACATGTACTGTATACATGCGTCTGAATGCAACACTAATACAGATAAATACAAGTACTAGCTTTGGGCAGAGTTTGAACAATCAGAACATACATTTGGAATAATATTTATTATTATTGTAGGCTAGTTTGGTAATTAAAAATATTATTTTATAATTTGCACTTTATTATTATAGTGTGCTTACATACATGTTTGCATATTTTTCAAGGCCTAATTTTATTAATTTATTTATGCATATATATATATATATATGCAGTGCAAAGTTATATTATGTTAATGTAACTTAGCTCTATTACGTTAGTGTATTTATTGTTAATGTTAAAATTAGTACTGTTTAATATCTTATGTACTTACATGTGAATTACAAATGATAGACATTCACGTCTGTGATTATGGAATGTGGAAAAATGGAAATGTATCGATGTGGTTTGTAAATTAGTCGAGCTAGTTCAAATTCAGCAGGGTCAGTTCAAAATTGATCTGGGCCAGTTCATTTCTTTTACTAATTTCAGACACTGGTTAAACATTAATTAATTTTGAAGGAAATGCTCTGTCTCTCGCTTTCCTTCTTTCTTTTTTTGTTTGTTTATTTCCCCTTTCTTTTTCTATCTCTCTCTCTCCCTATCATTATCTACGTCTCTCTCTATCTGTCTCTCTGTTCCCCAGTCTCTCTGCTTCCGTATCAATCTCCGTCGCCGTCTCCCCCCCCCCCTCTCTCTCCCACACACTCGCTCTAGGTGGATGCTTCCGTGTCGGTTGTGTGTGTAATACTGGATATCTCATTGTCCTTGTTGGGTAGATTTCTTTGACTGTGACTGTGTGTGTGTGTGTGTGTGTGTGTGTGTGTGTGTGTGTGTGTGTGTGTGTGTGTGTGTGTGTGGGTGTGTCGGTGCTTGCTTGCGTGATTGCGTGCGTGCGGGTGGGTGCCCATCTCCCTCATCTCTCTCTCTCACACTCGCGCTCTTTCTCTCTATCTGTCTGTCTGTCTGTCTGTCTGTCTGTCTGTCTGTCTGTCTGTCTGTCTGTCTCTCTCTCTCTCTCTCTCTCTCTCTCTCTCTCTCTCTCTCTCTCTCTCTCTCTCTCTCTCTCTCTCTCTCTCTCTCTCCCGTGTCACTAATATCTCTTCCTCTCCATTTCCGTCTCCATATCTTTCTCGGCTACTCGGTTCTCGAATGAGACAACGCCAAACCTTGTTGTTGGTTGCATGTGCTGGCATTGAATGAATTCCGACCAAACGACACGTTTTCATTACCCATGTCCTCTTTTCATGCTCTCGTGTCTCTTCTGTATACATTTCATAAATATTTCTTTATTGCAAAATTACTAACATAGTCAGTTCCCAGATTATATTTTATGGATTTAGCTCCTCTGTCTATGCTGCCAAACGCTTTGTGAAATTTGACAAAAGTAATTATCGCTAGTAGATTTTCGCATTTCATTCCTTCAATACTTCGGTGGTTTGTTAAGATTTGTCTCACTGTTATTGGACTTTTTGGAACTACATATTTTTTTCCTCCATTTATCAACATGGTCCCTTATGCGATGCAGGTTTTGCTTCTGTTATTGATCTTACCTGCATAAATATGAAATATTCCTTCTCTGATATTCTTTATTACTTACTACGTTATCCTGCAACGACACTTTTGTGTCTCATCAGATAGCCTTACTTATATGTTACACAACAGAATACCCTCACAGACCGGCAATATTTCTGTGCTCCTTTGAATACGGCTTCTGCCAAATGTCGCAAGACAAGACGGACTCGCCGGACAGGAACACCAACATTAAAGGAAACTTCGACTGGACGCGGCAAAGCGGTCCAACAACGACGGGAAAGTCCGGCCCAAGCTCTGGACAAGGAGGGTCCGAGTTCTACATTTACGCCGAGTCCAGCGACCCGCAGTTGACGCACGACGAGACGAGGTAGGACTCCTGACATTGGTGCTAGTTAACCTTGCAATATGAGGCTTCCCAAATTGTCCTACTTGAGCGGTGACTGTTGCCAACAAAACTATATTTCATCCAAAATACAGCTTAACAATGCCATATCAACAACAGGTGATACTATTCGTTCAATCTGAATATCACATATTGATGAGTGACTGTTTTCTTATTGAAATGTGTGATGACAGTAACTCCACTCCACATTTAACGCCATGCACGCCAATTCTGTGATTGTTCTGTAAATACTAAATACGCATACCGTGTGTGTGTGTGTGTGTGTGTGTGTGTGTGTTTGTGTGTGTGTGTGTATGTGTGTGTGTGTGGGGGTGTGTGTGTGAGTGCATGAGAGAGATAGAGAGAGAGAGAGTGAGTGAGTGAGTGAGTGAGTGAGTGAGTGAGTGAGTGAGTGAGTGAGTGAGTGAGTGAGTGAGTGAGTGTGTGTCTGTGTGTACGCGCGCGTGCGTGTGTGCTTTGCAAATGTATTTTATAACCTACAATGTGAATTTCATTCTGTCCGCGCGTATTGTATAAATGAACGTTTTTGTTGTCTTAACTGCACATATTGTAAATAAGCAAGGGTTTGTTTAATTTTGTATTAATTTATAATAACATGTAAGTTCTTGTTTTGCTTGCGTTTCTTTGAACGTTTAGATATCCAATGTTTTAAATTGCGGGACAGTATTCTAATTTACATTTGGTCAGCGCTGCGCTTAATTACATTAATTGTGAAGTACAAGTATAGCATCTTCTACATTAATGTGCGGTATACACCATGACTTCCGCTTTAGGTAATCTGGTAATATTGTAGCGTTACTGCAGTATAAATAGTAACGTTGCTAGCCTATTAAAACAACTCACATAATAATAATTATCACAAGTTAATTTCTTTAACGGTTAAATCCTCGGAAACCAAACTCAGAGGCGAATCAATACGAAAAGGTTAGTCAATCGGAGAATCGATAAGCCACATAGACGTCGTCAACAGATGGATCGATACGCCAAGAAGCTAACGTGGATACGCAAGGTTATAAAGATAAGTTTTTAAATGCACGTGTAAGATATGTGTGTGTGTGGCACCCTAGGGTAACATACAGCGTCATGCACTTAAAACTACCTTCGTACTGTTGATGCAGAATCACTACGCCTCAACTCAATTACGTCGGCTCTGTGTGTGTACGCTTCTACCACCACATGTTTGGCAATGACATGGGACAGCTGAAGCTGTATCGACAGACCGGATACGACTACTCGGGAACACACACCGACATCTGGTCAATGTCTGGCAACAGGGGAAACGTTTGGAATCACGAGGCAGTGGACGTGGAACTGTCGAGTTACGACGAAAGGGTGAGTGCTGCAATGCGAACGATATCAATACTTAATTACCTACATCAGTGGTTCTTACCCTTTTTGGATTGCGGCCTAAACGTTGGTGGAGGAACATGGTTGGCGGCCCATGGTTTCAAACAGTTATATTTGCTTGCTGAACACGGAGGGTTAGCAAAAGCAGGGCTATTCATCAGTATGTCGACATAGAAAGAGGTTACTCCTTGCAAATTGTAAATATATATATATATATATACATATATATATATATATATATATATATACATATATGTATATATGTATATATATATATATATATATATATATATATATATATGTCGTACGGAGTCTGACACATCGTACGTGTTTGGCAATGTATGAAGGATGACATTCCTCTATATTACTGCAACCTGTTGATATTTAGGAGGCAGACGATACGTTAGAAAGGCAGTATTATAATACTAAAAGCGACCTTTGTCTGTGAAAAATTCTACTTTGAAGACTTCGATACGGAAAGAATAGAAAACGGCATTTCGCATTTTTTGCGTCATCTAAATCTCTTACGCGCCTATACCAGATGCATGCTAGACGAATACTTTACTCCAAATGTCGCTTCAATTTGCATATTAGACTGTCACACGACATTTCACATTCGTGCAAGATTTGGCATCTGATGTTATTTTTTCGTCTCGCATTGATATGGTGCGAGCAAGCAGAATAATACAACACAATTTGGAGAACCACATGAAAGTATTGGCGACATTCATTCAAAATGGTTTGACGACCCAAGACCGAAAAATTGTATGATGTCTGATTTATTATTTAAGTAATGGCTTTGATTTACATCAATCAATGGTGGACACCTCAACCTTTTATTCAGCACCGGATTTCCATTTTGTGTTCAAAAATCAAACCTGTGTCGTATAGCAATTATATATACAGCGAATACAAAAGTGATATACAACTGAACAACAGCACGACACACAACTGAGTTTATCACTGCAATGATCCTGTGTCTGAGAAAAGAACATTGCAATGATTACACTAATTTAAAAGCCAGTTACCTTGCTAGATATACTGATGCGTCTTTGCTGTGATATGATTTTGCCAAACCTACTATTTGCGTGTTTTCAGTTGTGAAAACCAAAGCTCAACAATGATAAAGTAGATCGTACGAAATGTAATTTCGACATAAAAAAATGCATTCTCAACACGCATGTCAAGTGTCAACTGTTACCGGAAATGTTCTCCGCTATGTCACACAGCCTTCCTCATTTGTGTTCATATGACTACCTGGAAAACCATAATAAAAATATAAGAATGTTTTTGTAGATGTTGACTAACTTGGATCCTGGATCCTAAGTAGAGGATCGTTATTTTAGAGAACTAACAAGTAGTGGATTGTGTCGACGTTACAGTGTTTGAGCTTATTCTGTTTTGCCAGATGTATCTGCTATTTGCCGCTAGTGTAATAAAAAAATACACAAAACGCGTTTTGTGGAGACTTCTGTAACAATAAATATGTGGAGGCACCTGGATAACTGCCCTGTCCTTAATCCGGCACTGCTTTTGTTCTAATAATACATTTTCGACAAACAAATGAAGCATTGCAAGCATGCACGACTTGCAATCTGAGAATGTAATTTAGATGCATGCGCGCTTGAGCAAATGTCTTAGTTCTACACCATCAACACATTTGAGTTGTTGTCACTAATTTAGTGATGAGTTGCACCGTTGCACAAAAGAGAGGAATATCAAAGAAACCTGCTGTATGAAGGATGTGCAACACGCAAATTAAGTTACTTTTGTGAATAGTCAAACTAATCATATGTTATTTTAATCGATGTTTTACAAAACGATGGTTATCATGATTATCCCACAAAAAAATCATCAAATTATTATTCCATACAGTCATACTTCGAGAGCCAAAATGTATTAGATACCATCTACCAACTTTACTTAGAACAAGTTTCACGCTGTATTTATGACAAAATATACATATAGCTTATACGGTTTCTCTAAATACACCATACCATACTTACTAGCACTTTAATGAGACACTTGCACGGACACAAACTGCTACAAACTGCAGTTAGCCTACCAACATACATCACGTACTGTCTTTCGATCTATAGGCACTTGTATATATATATATATATATATATATATATTTAACTGAAATATGGTTTGACCACCACAGTGGGAGCAGTGGGAATGTTCTGTTATTTACACTTAGAAACTAGTGGGTGGGTGGCTCTCACGTCAGCGGCATATTTATCAGTTTGAGCGTCTTCTTTCATGATAATACATGTTTTGCATTTGTTATCTGTCAAATAAAGATGTTGCAGTCAGAGCATTTATGTGTTTGTAGATTGGGTGGAACGCCATCAAAGGAGATGACTTTCTGTCGGACATTGCCATTGATTCCATCAGGATTGAGACAGGACATTGCCTTGGTACGTGTGTCTGTTTAACCTGAATGTATGATGTCATCATTAAAACTGTGCTAATAGTTTGGTCAGTGTGGCGGTATCACTTCCCTGGTAGCGAATTTCATTCCGTGGACCACTCGCCTCTACTCTATCAACAGGCGATGTACTAATAATCACAAAAATACTACATCATAGTGATTCACTTTTTCAGTAACTAAACTGAGTTGTGAAAGACTCGCCATATGGAGCCACTGTGACGTTTAACAAGTGAATTAGTATTAAATGTTGATAATGCCATCATTTGCATCAGAAATGAAATGGTCAGCGGGAACAAGTTTAACACACTTTAATGGTGATAAACCTAAATTAATAATTAAATAAAGATATGTAACATATAAATTAAATAGGGTGTTGTAATTTAATAACATACATATGGTACAGGTTACTGTAAACCAGTCCAATATGATGAACATGTCATTACCAATCACATGCGTGATAAGTTAGCTTTATGAATCGATTTTAGATATGTCCACGTTGTTTCAGGGCTACCAACAAACGGTACCACTCCAGCACCGACAGGTAAGCCACATAGCAATACGACAAGTGTGCTACTTCTATTTATATGGACGCCACAGTATAAATGTCACCAAGCGCAATAATGAAGCGTAGGAGAATATGAGGATCACTTCCTTATTTTTAACTAGTTTAATCATGTGTGTCGGAATAAAATAACCTATCAGTTGTTACATGGTAAGAACATTCATAACTACAAGGCTACAATGTCACTAATCTTCTTTTTTAATGCAAGTGTGACGTTTGTCATAGTCACGACGCATGCAACATTCATTACATTGTCATACAATATATGTTATATTCGACATGGTCGCAACTCAGCTGTCACTTATTATACGATCAAAACACACCTGGAACTTATTACGTGATCATAACCCATATATCATTGGGGGGAATTTACACACTAACTATCTTCACGTTCACAATAAACCTGATCACAATATAGCTGTCTTTGTTCTGCATGGTCACAACATGACGATAACACAGCTGCCACTCGCTGAATATTGCTGCAATTCTAGCATTTGTGATTTGGCTGTCTTAGAATCCTGAGAGGCCTTGGGACGTTTTTGAAATGACTTCATTTTCAGCAAGCGGATGGCCAAATTCACGTTCACCTACGTACTGCAAGCGTTTTGTAGCTTATTACAACAAAAATGACTGTTGGCGATTAACACATATCCAGCACATGAAGAGCCACATCAGTCGATGAAAGTTCTATCGAAATGAATAATATTAAAAACCGTTAGCTGGATACGTAAGCTGCCACATACCTGAATGTCCAATTCAATCATAGAAAGAAACAAATGTATGTGATGAAGTATGTTCTGGAACTATTGGACTTATTAAAAAACAATCAAGTTATATTGTATTAATCTCTAACTATAATCGACCTAGCGTATGCATCTTAGACGACTTGAACCTCGAGCGTCAAACGTTCAGGGTTTAATCAACGACCCCTAGAATAGGACATAATACCTATATTGTTTTCAAAATACCCCATATAAGTCAATACAACTTTATGGGGTAAATCAGCATAGGACGTAATACCAATTTTTTTTAAATACCCCACATATATCAATACAACTTAATGGAGTAAATCAATTCGTTCCTTAACGGTTCTGAACTTAAACGTAATTGTGCACGTAATATGTTAAACGTAATTTGCGCGTAATATGCAAAACGTAATGTGCGAGTAACGTGCGCGTAATACGTAACGCGTAATGTACGCGTAATACATAAAACGTAATGTGCGCGTAATACGTAAAACGTAATGTGCGCGTAATACGTAAAACGTCATTGTGCGCGTAATACGTAAAACGTAATGTGCGCGTAATACGTAAAACGCAACATAACAATAGAGACCATCAAACGCAATAAGCGCCGCGTCCGGACACCAAATCTGAACGCGACCTCAAATTTGAAGTAAACCGCAAATCTTGCGTCGACGTCTAATAAAACACCATTAGCTAAGCGCGCAGTGAGCGGTTTTACGATCGGCTCCAGCAGGTAATTTGTTCTCATATATAGTGATGTTCTGTGTTATTAAGAGTAAAATGCATGTACAAAATATATAGATATATGTATAAATGTGGTAACGGAACAATTTAACCTTGATCACAATCGATAATCGCAGGGAGGTAGAATTTAGGACGCAAGAACGGCAAACGCTAACCCCAATGCAATCATTCCGGCTCGTACGATTAGGCTAAGCAACCTAAAATTGTGTTTCAAGTCCTGTTATGCAATAACACAGCCTAATCATGATGTTTGTATACCACGGCGTGGGGTAACACAATGGACAATAATTTCCTTAATTGGTCTAAGGTATTAGGGGACATCCATAAAGCATATCAAGCTTAGGCGTGGCGGGTGTATGTGACGAAACGTTACATGGGATGGGAGGGGTGTCGGGGTAATTGTTACGTTACCATTTGTAAAATGGTTATAAACATTGTTTGTTTTTTAATTAAATATGAACTTCGGGAACAGATTGCAAACAAACGCCACAGCTGACACTGATTGACAGCTGGTCAGCGCACTTTGCTTAATAACACTTTTTTCATTAACAGTTTGTTTCAAACAACTGTCAGCATCTACTCCAGTCGGCATCGTAAATAGGCCATACATCTATGCTTAGGTTTTCGTTTAAAGAAATATATTTTTGTAGTTGCACAAAAAGCCAAAGTAGACATAATGCAACCAACGAATCAACTACGTTTACAAAATAAATAATAAGTTTAGGTTAATATACATCGTAGGCCCATATAACTATCTGTGTGGTCAGTCACACAAAAAAGTCGTCAAACATGCATACATGTAATTTATATCTCAACTTTCTTTATAAGCATGTGTTCCTAAAAGGTGTAGCTATTACTCTGTATAGTTATATTTGAATTACCATAACCATTTATGTACGAAACAAGTCGGCGTTTGTACTTACGCGAAATATCCACGTTTGGCGTTTATACACGAAGTCGAACTGCAGATCCCTCTGATTGGATCGCAAAAGATGTGATGTAGAACTCAATTAATTTTGCGGTCGGCGTATGTTTTTGGCGTTAGGTTTGTGCTTATTGCGTTAGCTAATGGTGTCTATTAGAAACCATTAGCTAACATTATTGCAAGAACCACGCGCGCGTGGCAAAAACTTCGAGAAATCGGCTCCTGCGTCATATACTTTGCATCATGGAGACTCAGATACTACACTACTTGTGTCTACCCTCGTGTTAATAGCATAGCAATACAAATATTATTTGACAATTCTACACTATCACGACTAGGACCTATCGATGGACGTGAGCTTCATATTTTCTCCAACCATCGTCGTTTTGAACACACAGCAAGTGTCTGGGAACGCTTCATGGTGTTTATGTAAGATGTTCTGTGTTTTCTAATATTTTTTAAATATTATATTCATGACTTCATTCTACCAAAGCATCCCGTCATGTGACGGGCATTTTTGCTAGTGTATTATAACAATTCGTGAAATAGTTTTAATAACGTTTTTGTGTGACAAAATTAATAGCACGAACAAATAGTTATTATATTTGTTGGAACATATGTAACATTAAATTATTAGGTCCAGTCGTTTGGAATCTACATATCAAAAGGTATATATTATGTCGAAAGGAATATTAGGTCAAAACTAATCATACCAGCTAATTTGTGCTTTTTGTGAACTCGAACTTTGGAAAAGAATGCAATTATTCCCAAATCAACGTACACTAGACTCGTGTTATGTAATATTTGACCAAACTGTTTCAGTGAAGCCGTCTGACCACCCAACTTCAGCTCCGACAGGTAAGGTATTCCGCAATGACACTAAACATGTCTTCTGTAATGTCTCTATATAAACGTTAGTAATGGTTATTTAGTATTGTAACAACGTTGATATTCAGCGGTGCGCAGATCCATACTTCTCAGGCAGATAACACTTATTACATGTCAACAACACAACTGTCGCTTACCATAATGATCACGACACACTTACTAAATGGTCACAACACAGTTGTCACTTACTAGATGGTCACGACACAGTTGTCACTTACTACATGGTCACGATACAACTGTCACGTACTACATGGTCACGACACATTTGTCACTTATTACATACTAACAACTCAGTTGTCACTTACTGTCACTTACGACATGGTCACGATACAGTTGTCACTTACTACATGGTCATGACACAGCTGTCATTTACAACATGGCCACGATACAGCTGTCACTCACTACATGATCACGATACAGCTGTCACTTACTACATGGTCACGATACAGTTGTTGCTTACTACATGGTAACAACACAGCTGTCACTTACTACATGGCATCGATACAGCTGTCACTTATTACATGGTCACGACACAGCTGTCATTTATTATATGGTCACGATACAGCTGTCACGACATGGTCAATAAAGCTGACCTTTTCTACGCTGTCACAAGGCATTTGTAAATTGCAATATGGTCAAACATAGCAGTTCCTGTTTGGACAAAACAGCTGTCTTGTATTGCGCTTCTCACCATCTCAGCCCCTACTTAGACAGATGCATTGACTTCCAGTTACATATCGAATACAATTCAAATTAGCCGCTATCACATGTCATACCCTTTCTACTCAACACCATCCTATTTGTTTAGTCTCCTTCGTTTTTCCGATATCCCCAAGAATCTCATATCATCTGCATCACAACGACATTTTGTTCCGAAAACCAAGCTTAATATAAGCAAACGTTTTCATTATTATTATTATTACTAATATATTATTTCATACATTATAATATCTTCAAATCAAAACAAATCAAATCGTGATATTCATAAAGTACCGTTCCAACAATAGTTGCCCACGGCGTCGTTCAGAATGTTATAGAAACAGGTAAGTCTTGGATTCGATTTAAAAACAACATTCGTCATTGTTGTTGACGTCAGATGCGACGGCAGCAAATTCCACAGAGTTGGGCCTGCCACTCGAAATATCCGGTCACACCTGTGACGCCTTGCGCATGGGAGACATAGTTGATTGTCTTCATTAAAGCGGATCTAGTCTGCTGGCGTCGGTTTATACAATGTTTGAAGTACTGTGATGCATGGCCAGTGAGAGCTCGATGCGTGAGGAGAATGAAGTCTAGTCGGAGTGCTATCGGCAGCTGATCAGTAGCAGTTTGGTCTGGCAGAATTTCTTAGCGCCATCGAAAAGGCGGGCCGCCCAGTTCTGCACTCTTTACAGCCGTTGTATTTGTTTCAGAGGTAGCCGGTGGAGTAATGCTTCGGTAACGTCAAGTATACTGAGTGACAAACCCATGTATGACTTGTTCTGGCGCTACAGCTGTTTGAGAATGTCCGATTGTTGCGATGTTGCATAGGTAAAAAATTGCAGACCTACACAATGCAATCAGATGTGTCTCCATCCTCATCTCGGAATCAAATTGCACTCCAAGATTACGTACATCACAAGTCACAGTAACCAAACAATCACCAATGCGTATTGTGTGTAGCTCAATTTTCTTTAGTTGTTGGGCAGAACCGAACACGATGACTTCTGGTTTGGGTCATTCAGCTTTTTTAGACGTTTGTGCTCAGCCACGTGCTGATATCCGCTATACGCTGTTCGATACGCACGACAGCTGCAGCGATGTCCTCCTGGCGTGGTTTCACTGGGATGTAGATCTGAATGTTGTCCGCATAGAAATGGGACATCAACTTGTTCTTGTGTATGGTCTTGGCAAATGGTGTTGCATAGATGGAGAAGAGTTGTGGACCAAGCCGGACCCCGTATACAAGAGGACGAGCAGGTGATGTAGCACCGTGAATGTGGACGGACTGTACGCTATCTCTCAGGCATGACTTAAACCTGTCCAGTGCATTTGGACCTCTCCGATATTGATGGTGTGCACCGAGTGTGCACCGGGATGCCTCGGTACTTTTGCAGCTACTAAAGCCATTCCAAAAACTCTGAAAGATCGAGCTGTCCAAAGAAAGCGACAGCCAGAACAATGATGTCCTTGTCGTCAGTGCACATGAATAATTTCCCGTGATTCTGAAACGTGGCATGAGCTAGATGCAGGATGATACGTGTATCTGCCTCTGCATGATTGCAGGGCTGGGGTACTGACACATGGAACGGCTTGTTGGAGAGCTCCGTCTCAGACTCGGTGCCGCAGAGGAGTCTTCCGTCCATGCCTGTCTTGGCCAAGTGTTCACTAACAAAGGAAAACAGCTCCTTTTTGTTTTGCAAATTGTTCTAGTACGAGCGCTGCCGTCGCCACCTGGTTCGAGTCGAGTTCGCGCACTTGTTTTATGCCGCTATTGTGTCAGTGATTTCAGGCTTTGTTCAGAGTAGATGTCCCAGACTGCATCGATGAGTTGAACCGTGGTAGTCACCTGAGCTTTCGGGAAAGGCACAATGTGTAGGTGTACATATTTAGCGAATGTAGCCGCTCTGGTCGGATGCACCATGCGGATGACGGCAACCAAGTCGAGCACTTGAACTTGTCTTGTCTGGCTGGATTGACGCGGCCGGTTGGCGCGTCGACGCACGGAAGGGTGTCCGATTTGGTCCCTGCTCTGAGCGAACTTCAGTCTGATAGAGAAGGACGCTCTCGCTGATTCTCGAATTTGAAGAATTCAGCCATATCCGCGTCGGGACGTCAGTAAAGAGAACGGAAGAGTCGGATGTCAAGTACGGTATTTAGTTTCAGTGTCCCGACTTTGCTTCCTTTCTTTCGGGAGTCCGGATGGTTGGCGAAAGTAAGCATGTTGTTTCTCTTTATTGGGTCTGGCAGAGAAACCGTCACCTTGTCTAGCCGTGTCTTTACGAATTCTTCGTCAATAGTCTGGCCAACTGCACGGATGTGGGACAGAGACACGGCTACTTCATGCTCCATCATGACATGTGTATCAAGAGCGACGAGCTCATGACCTGTGGCTAGGAAGGGGTTGCTCATTCTGCTCACCACCTTCGTAAAAGACTGCACTTCATTCAGAAACCTAGACTGCAGGTTACGTGCATTTTCGTGGTGAGTTGTTGTTGCTGCCATAAGTTTGTGAACATTCTCGAACGAACTCTTCAATCATTCTGAGGCAATCTGGACCAGTCAATATATACAATATGGCGTTGGTGTGATCATACAGGTCATCATTGCCTTGGAGTATTTTGTTCATCTGCTCGTGGTATTGATCTTTTGTTACGAGGCTAAACTTGTGCTCGTATTTTGGACTATAAAGTTTCCCTTGAGGTACTCCGTACACACCACTAAATGTTTCACAGCGAGCTTGACCTTGTCTCTGACGTGAATCGGCAACCTGCAGGCGTATGTGGAGTGATCCAGGACAAAGAACCATGCACAAAGCTCATAGCACACTTGGACGTAGAGAAGGAAGTCACCATCTCTCAGAGAGCGCACAAAGCAGCACATCAGTAGCTCAATACATCTGCCGTGACCAATGAGTATATCACTGGATGGAGGATAAGTAGCACTGCAAGCTGGTATGACTAACTCAGTTTCCGCCGAAATGTGACTAAGGTACATTTTCCACTAGGGTCTTCAATTGTCAAAACATATATTATCTTTACAATTGCAATATACTGACATGGCCATTGACATTGACATTGCCATCATGATAAAGTTTTGATGACATGCTTGGAACACAACGCTGTATACAGTGATCCTATGTACAACAAAGGTATATTTTGAGCCAAAATGACCTTGAATGTGACCTTATCACGTGACCTCAACATGGAATCTTAAAGATAACACCGAAAATGGGGTTCATTTATGGTTCTTCTACTACTGGTTTTTAAGGTAGTGCACAGCCTGGCTCCGGATGGCGGCCATCTTGGATATATCCAATACGGCTGCCACACCCGGAGCCCAGATTGGCTCCTGCGAAAATATGAAAGTTCATGGCCATATCTAACGCTGTTCCAAAAACTGTGTTTGTCGAAAGATGTAAACCATTGTGGTTCTTCTGGAGGATAAGTCCTAAGACTACAAGGTACATTTTATAGTAGGTTCTTCAAATTGTCAAAACTTTATTATTGCAAAACACTAACATTGCCATTGACATCATGATAAGTTTGAATAATATGCTTGTATCGTAACGCTGCATATAGTGATCCTATGTAAAAAAAAAACGTGTTTTTGAGCCAAAATGACATTGAATGTGACCTTGCCACGTGACCTCGACATGCAATCGGAAAAATAACAAAAAAAATGGATTCCCCATACCCGAAAACCCCGAACAATGTTTTCATTTATGGTTCTACTACTTTTGGTTCTCAAGATATTGCACATCTTTACACCGGACGTCGGCCATCTTGGATTTGTGCAAGCTAGCCCAGATTGGCTCCCCGCGAAAAAAATGAAAGTTCATGGCCATATCCAACGCTGGTCCAAAAATCGTGCTTTTAGGACGATGTAAAACATTTTGGTCTTTTTTGACGATAAGCCCCCTGACTAGTCTCAACGCTGTGATTGTGCTTGAACGCGAATTAGTAGGGCTCGCAGAGATTGTGCTCTGACATGTAATCCGACAGTCTCGCGGCAACAACACGTTCTATTTTCTTGGTTATTCAAGACGGCTTCGTCTAGGCTCGGTTTCTGGCGTACTGGCCTAACGTGAGCTCCCATCAAGTGGAAAGGCATTCGTCCTGTACTCAGAGACAGGCTAACAATTGTCGCGAGCACAGGTACAATGTCATGCGCCAATCTCTAAGTAGTCATGTCGGAATACGATCGAGTTAGCAAGATGTCACCGGCGATGACTTTACCAGCGTTCCAATTTCAGTCTCAGTGACTGGCTCAAATGCACTCCGCAGACACGTCTGCGGTGCATCGCCAACGTCACACTCCAGCCTAGATGTTCCCCACCTTCGTTCCAGTTGTCTTCTGTGATCGTACGTTATACCACGGGGTGTGCGGTCGTACAGTCACTGTGTCTTTAACGGCGCAGGTTTTTTTTGTAAATGTTGGCACCAACGGTTTTATTGCTCATGTCATCAGGAGATACTTTCACAGTACTAACGATCGGATGTGGCGACATGTCGCAGCGGCACTGATCTGTTTATAATTCCGACTCGTCGTCGTTACCCGGATGTTTGGTGGCTTTGCATGTTGTAATGTGCAGCAGTGAATTGCCGCGTGGTCTGCATGGATGTCTGGTCTTACGTTGTTCAGAAACACATCAGAGGAACAAGTTATCAACAGATCGAGTATGTGTCCAGCAGCACGTGTCGTTGCTGGTACGCACTACACATGTGCTAATTGTACACGTAAATACTGGCTCAATCGCCGAAATGAGGTGATGCCGTCTTACGGTACACAAAAGGCCAATGAATATCTGTTTGACGATGAACTATACTAATGGTTTTCTTCAACGTGTTACCCTAATATACAGTAGGATATTTGGAAAAAGGTAATGACACCAATCACAAACAACATATGCAGGTGTTGTGTTATATAAAATATGACCAAACTTTTTTGTGTTATTTAAAATATCATATCACAAATTTGTTGTGTTATTTAAGATATCTTCAAACTGTTTCAGTGAAGCCGCCAGACCCTCCAGCAACACCAGGTAAGACACCCGGCCGTGTGACCAAAACCTCCGTTGTGTAAGGCTTTCTGTTGTGGCCATCAGGCAAATATGTCATGAATGAGATCATTAAGTTGTATCACCCAGTTGTACGGCTTTTTTTATTTAGGTGCATTATGTTGAAGGCATTACGTAAGGGTCACTCAGCCTTTTCGACATTTACCTATTTGTAAAGAGCGGACTGATCCTCAGACCCCATCCCTCCATTGAATTAGTACTCTAAAATATCGAAAACATTTCAGATTGAAAAGACATGAGCGTGTACATATAACTTGTGTTACGATACGGTCCGTGCAATGGACATATAACAATAACCATCATTACAATATTTGCAAACTTTAAATTACTTTACTTTGGTTATGCAATTCACATGCGACCAATATTATGTTTATAATCGATACGCGGCCGGGCCATAAGCTCCTCCCCCGTTCATACGCTATGTTTGAACAGACAAATGTCGACAGTTGTGAGCGACCCTTACTAAGGAAGTGAGAGTGTACATCCATTATTTCCTGTATTACATAGGTAAAGTGTATCCTGATGTATATGCTGTGTGTATTACGTCGCACAATATATGTGTCCGTAACCTGTGGGGCGCGAAAAGAGTGCGCGCCACGACAAAACAGTTCTGCTTCACGGAATGTACTTCCGCTTGAAGTGTAAACGGGGTGGATTTGGAAGTAGGTCTCAAGGAGTTGCACTCGGACGTTTTCGGTGAGCCTGAAAGGGGGCTGTATTTGGATGTATCAACTGTTGAAAATTAAGTCTAAAATCAGCCACGCTAAGCTCGTTTTGTTGTTACACAACAGAACAACCGCCCAGGCCGGCAGTGTTTCACTGCTCGTTCGAGAACGACTTCTGCGAAATGTCACAAGACAAGACGGACTCCCCGGACAGGAACACCAACGTTCAAGGAGACTTCGACTGGACGCGGCAAAGCGGTCCAACACCAACGACAAAGTCCGGCCCGAGCTCGGGACAAGGAGGATCCAGATTTTACATTTACGCCGAGGCCAGCGACCCGCATTTGACGCAGGACGGGACGAGGTAGGACAGCTGGCTGCATTATATGGAGATTTTTGCGTTAGGTAACTGTTAACAGGAAGTTCGTTGAATCTGTTTTTTTAGTCCGAGTTTGGTCAGAAGCACGCGGACGAAGGAGATTGAAAGCAGCACGTGATAATAAGCAATACAGGGTAATTGTGTTTTTATAATTATTTTCTTACAAATTGGTTATTTCGCTGGCACAACTTTCACATTGCTAACTCTATTTCACATTTACTTAAGACCATTTGGCAGACAGTGCAATACAACATATTTACTCTAGTAGTACTAATAATATACACATACCTTGTTAAATCTAATTATAATCGAGCTAGCGTATGTATGCGTGTCGGTTAACGATTCCTTCTTAGACGGCTTGAACCTCGAGTACCAAACTTTCTGGGATTAATCTACGACCCCTAGAATAGGACGTAAGACCTAGATGTTTAAACAAAATATTCCATATATGTCAATGTGCACACTTATTATGGGGTAAATCAGCTTGTTCCTTAACTGTGGGCGCAATACACTGTACGTAAAACATACTTTACCAATTGCTGGAACCACGCGCGCTCGGCATAAAACAAATTCGGGAAAACGGCCCCTCCATTATAGACTTGGCAACGAGAAGTAGATGCAATCACAATAATGTCTATACCAATAGCATAACAATGCCAATATTATTTGACAATTCTACACTATCACGGTACGACAGGCAGTCAGGGCCGCCGCCATTTGCTCCTTTGCATAGTTGACATGATCTGTAGACATAATGCAAGCTTAGAATACTTCGTAGTTTATGTATTAATCGGGAGAATAACACAACCAGCTTATTTTATATTTTAAACTGCAGCCCTAAGATACATATGAGATATAAGCACATTGAACGGAGCTGTCCGAAAACTGGTTAGTTATCGGACAGCCCTATCCGTCGCGTCCGGTTTCAAGTTACGTTTTTATCAAAAAGCCCCACAAACGACGCAGCCCTTGCGCTTTACGTTGCGTGTATACGCAATGGAAAACGTGCACCTCATGCATTTTTTTTATTATCGGACACCTTGTCAAGAAACTAAATTCTAACTTAATATCTGTGCCACCAACCGGACACTGCTCATGTGATATGTGGGATGGTCACTGACACAGAAAACTGCATCTGTGTATTCATAATGTCATTCAATATTTACATGGTGACATTAATCAAACGCTGATAAGAAATATTGCAGCCGGATACGTGCACCCCTACTTACCGATTTCAAACTGTACGGCGCGATTCGACAAGTGCGTCCGGCGCCCTCCACGTGGCAACAACACTATCCGCCAGGTGGCGTAACCAACATGTACAATTAAAGAAGAGATGCTAAGCTTGACATTAGTTGGCGCAACTCATTCTCAAATCTTGTTATTGTCCTATTCCAAACATTTTAAGAATAAGTGTCCGATAGATGGTACTGTCCGAAATAAGCACATTTAGATCGTTTTGTTAACAATCATTCAGTGTTACCTTTCGCTAAATGTTATGTTCCGAAATTCAGTATAATTTGGCAGTTGAAAAAGATATAATCGGTGTATTTACGAACGGTATTATTCTCCTTCTCAGTCGTGATACAAAAATAATATAATTTCATTAGTTTGCGTACCCTGTCCGTTTAGCCATGGCTCGTCCTGTATTGATACCATTCTGGTACATACGCCGGGCGTGTCTTGGGTTCGTGCTGACGTAAAACGAGTTCCGCTCGACAGAAAAGAGTTCTGTTTGAGATCAGAAAGGAGACCACATGGAGTGTGTTGTGAGACACAAGGGGGTAGTATAGGGTAATATAGTTGGAGGGCTAAAAGGAGATGCAATTGCCCCTTTTTTATGGGGGAGATCGCAATTGCAGGTCGAAACACGCACCCCTCAAAAATCACCCACCCTCCTGGCGTGCCATTGATGTCATTGTAGAATCACGACGCCTCAACTCAACTACGTCGGCTCTGCGTGCGTTCTTTTCTACTACCATATGTTTGGCAATGACATGGGAGAGCTGAAGGTGTATCGACAAAGCGGCGACGATTACTCGACTAACCCCACCGACGTCTGGTCAATGTCTGGGAACAAAGGAGACGTGTGGTATAAAGAGTCTGTGGACGTGGAGCTCTCCACACGCGTGGAGAGGGTGAGTTCTGCAATACGAACAATGCCAAAAGCGAATTACCTTCGTATCATATTGTAATACACATTAAAAACAGTGTTAAACTTCAAAATCACGCAAAAAGTTATCAAGATCGAAAAAACATACCATAGGAGAAGTTGGTTTTTATTTGGTTTAAAAGCCGCGTAAGGTTATTAAAAATACGTTTTATTGAAATGCCTAATTGGCATTTTCAGCAAGATATGACAGACAAAACAATTATGATCAACAAAATTAATCATTCTACTGAATGACAGCTTGTCCAAAATGGCCGCATACACGCATACACACACGCACACACACACACACACACACACACACACACACACACACACACACACACACACACACACACACACACACACACACACACACACACACACACACAAACAAACACACACACACAGACACTGCATAGAAAAAAAATTATTTTGCTAGAAACAAGTTAGTTTTGTTAGAAGATAATATCTTAATTCGACAACATCAACACATGTTTGGTTGTCGTTACGCGTGTCAACTGGTATCTACATGCAAACAAACAAAATAATAACACGGTGACGTGCCGTCTGGCGGAAATGCCAAACCATAATTGTTATTACTTCGGTCGATAGGCAAAATATTGCTGTTATTATAGATTGGGTGGAACGCCATCAAAGGAGAAGACTTTCTATCGGACATCGCTATTGATTCCATCCGGATTGAGGAAGGACATTGCAATGGCTAATATTAATATGACTGGTAAGTGGTCTTCTGTACTTGAAATAAATATAAATAAATATATGTGTACATGTATATAAGGTTCAACATTATGTGTGTGTGTGTGTGTGTGTGTGTGTGTGTGTGTGTGTGTGTGTGTGTGTGTGTGTGTGTGTGTGTGTGTGTGTGTGTGTGTGTGTGTGTGTGTGTGTGTCAAATATGATGAACGAGACTAATCCTTGAAGGAAAACAAAAGGCATTTATGTGTGTCTATACACGTAAAAAGTTAACACATTCAAACCACTTACAAAGACATTCAACACTATCACGCCTATGATTTACTCATTGTTTTCAACGTGGGTATTGCTTATGAAATCCTTCAGTTTAACGAGGCCGACAAACTGAGAAACGCCCCCGATGCTTGACAAATAAGCTTCTTTGATAATGACTCTGCGGCAACGCATCGAGTGCCCCTGTTTCCTCGACATATGTACGAGTAGGCTCTTATGTAGGTTTATCGTATTCCCTTCGACATGTTTATTAGCTACAGCGCCAAAATAAATTCGACGACGCTGACTAAAGTACTATTCTCAGTTTAGCGACTGGCGAGTTGGGAAGAGTAGGCATTGGTGACGTCAGGCTTTCTATCAAAATTGCACTGACAGTGCAATTTAAATGGTATGTGTATCTTATGCAGATGACATTGCTATCTTCTGCACATCGCGTGCTGACCTCTGCACACCGCGTGCTGACCTCATCCTCACGGAATTCTGCTCTATAGCCAGTGATTTCGGTATGTCCATCAGCTAGACCAAACCGAAAGCTATGGTAATTTGCGCGGACATCGATAGGCTCAATCCAGTTTCCAGCATGAGCGAAATCACTGACTTTGTGGATGAGTTTACTTACCTACTGATGGCTCTGTCGATCATGAGATCTCCGACAGAATTGGCAAGGCTGCGGTGCAATGAAACGGTTGGCTAACACACGGTGGTGCCATCCCACGAAGAATTAAAATGAACATGTTCAACTCGCTCGTAATGCCAATCTTTCTCTATGGCTCCGAGACCTGGCAACCCAATGTCTAACAGTCTAAGAAACCAGATGCTTTCGCAATGAAGTGTCTCTTCCATCTCGAGAACACCAAGAGGTTTCATTACGTTCGAAATGATACGATCGACTAACATACCCGTCAACACCCTGCATCTGTCCTCATCGCTCAACGACGTCTCCGGTGGTTCGGCCACCCTCATCGCATGGTACCGGATTACCTATGATCCCAACCCTCCTAACGCCGGGTGGAAAAGACGCCATGGTCGCCTTCGCCGAAGGTGGATTGACAGCATCAAGCAGGACCAGGACGGTCTGGGACTTATGCTTGAGGAAGCCGAGCGGATGGCCGTTGACCGCCTCGCAATGAGCACAGTAGCGCAGCGTTACGAGCCTCGGACTCTCGACTGAGGGAACCCGGGTTCGAATTTTGTGCGGCGTCGTCGAAACTTGAGCAAGTTCGTTCATTCTACGTTGCTCCGGTTCACTCAGCTGTATGAATGAGTATATGGCTATATAAACAGTGTATAGTGGTGGGTATTCGTGTACGAATAGTCTTCGCGCATAAATTGCAGCGTGACTGGAAGCTACCCAGAGAAGTCGAGATGGTTTTCGATTCTGTAAAGAGTGTAAAGCGCTTTGAGCAGTCCTGAGGACTGGATACTGCGCTAAATAAGAACTAACCTTTATTTTTTGTAATGGGGCACAACTGCTATGTTTGAACTGACCTATCCATCACGTGACCTGTTACCTAGAAACATGTCCGTCAAACCTCGAAAAAAATTGTGCCGAACACGAGCGTTCGAACATTCCGTAGTGTATTTTGTTTAAATTCTGACCTCAAACGTTTGTGTTTATAAAAAAAACAAAAGGAAACAAACGCAAAAGTGGGAAAAACGCACACTTGCACCAATTACTGAAGGAATCTGCTGAGACATTGCTACTGACTCGCCTCTACCACGCAGATGCAGTTTCATTTGTTGCCATGTCATTGTGGTTTCACATGGTATTACAGCCGTACAGGGGAACTGTCTGTGTATCTAGCATGTGGTATTACATGTACATGATATTACAGCAGTAGAAGGGAACAGTCTGTGTACATAGCATGTGGTATTACATGCACATGGTATTACAGCTGTAGAGGGGTACTGTCTGTGTACCTAGCATGTGGTATTACATGCACATGGTATTACAGCTGAAGAGGGGAACTGTCTGTGTACCTAGCATGTGGTATTACATGCACATGGTATTACAGCTGTAAAGGGGAATTGTTTGGGTACCTAGCATGTGGTATTACATGCACATGGTATTACAGCTGTAGAAGGGAACTGTCTGTGTACCTAGCATGTGGTATTACATGCACATGATATTACAGCTGTAGAGGGGAACTGTCTGTGTACCTAGCATGTGGTATTACTTGCACATGGTATTACAGCTGTAGAGGGGAACTGTCTGTGTACCTGGCATGTGGTATTACATGCACATGGTATTACAGCTGTAGAGAGGAACTCTCTGTGTACCTATCATGTGGTATTACATGCACATGGTATTACAGCTGTAGAGGGGAACTGTCTGTGCATCTAGCATGTGGTATTACATGAACACGGTATTACAGCTGTAGGGGGGAACTGTCTGTGCACCTAGCATGTGGTATTACATGCACATGTTATTACAGCTGTAGAGGGGAACTGTCTGTGTACCTAGCATGTGGTATTACATGAACACGGTATTACAGCTGTAGAGGGGAACTGTCTGTGCACCTAGCATGTGGTTTTACACGCACATGGTATTACCGCTGTAGAGGGGAACAGTCTGTGTATATAGCATGTGGTATTACATGCACATGGAATTACAGCTGTAGAGGGGAACTGTCTGTGTACCTGGCATGTGGTATTACATGCACATGGTATTACAGCTGTAGAGAGGAACTCTCTGTGTACCTATCATGTGGTATTACATGCACATGGTATTACAGCTGTAGAGGGGAACTGTCTGTGCATCTAGCATGTAGTATTACATGAACACGGTAATACAGCTGTAGAGGGGAACTGTCTGTGCACCTAGCATGTGGTATTACATGCACATGTTATTACAGCTGTAGAGGGGAACTGTCTGTGTACCTAGCATGTGGTATTACATGAACACGGTATTACATCTGTAGAGGGGAACTGTCTGTGCACCTAGCATGTGGTATTACACGCACATGTTATTACAGCTGTAGAGGGGAACTGTCTGTGTACCTAGCATGTGGTATTACATGAACACGGTATTACAGCTGTAGAGGGGAACTGTCTGTGCACCTAGCATGTGGTATTACACGCACATGGTATTACCGCTGTAGAGGGGAACAGTCTGTGTACATAGCATGTGGTATTACATGCACATGGAATTACAGCTGTAGAGGGGAACTGTCTGTGTACCTGGCATATGGTATTACATGGACACGGTATTACAGCTGTAGAGGGGAACTGTCTGTGTACCTAGCATGTGGTATTACATGCACATGGTATTACAGCTGTAGAGGGGAACTGTCTGTGCACCTAGCATGTGGTATTACATGAACTCGGTATTACAGCTGTAGAGGGGAACTCTCTGTGCACCTAGCATGTGGTATTACACGCACATGGTATTACCGCTGTAGAGGGGAACAGTCTGTGTACATAGCATGTGGTATTACATGCACATGGAATTACAGCTGTAGAGGGGAACTGTCTGTGCACCTAGCATGTGATATTACATGCACATGGTATTACAGCTGTAGAGGGGAACTGTCTGTGTACCTAGCATGTGGTATTACATGCACATGATATTAGAGCTGTAGAGGGTAACTGTCTGTGCACCTAGCATGTGGTATTACATGCACGTGGTATTACAGCTGTAGAGGGGAACAGTCTGTGTACATAGCATGTGGTATTATATGCACATGGTATTACAGGTGTAAAGGGGATCTGTCTGTGTACATAGCATGTGGTATTACATGCACATGGTATTACAGCTGAAGAGGGGAACTGTCTGTGTACCTAGCATGTGGTTTTACACGCACATGGTATTACCGCTGTAGAGGGGAACAGTCTGTGTATATAGCATGTGGTATTACATGCACATGGAATTACAGCTGTAGAGGGGAACTGTCTGTGTACCTGGCATGTGGTATTACATGCACATGGTATTACAGCTGTAGAGAGGAACTCTCTGTGTACCTATCATGTGGTATTACATGCACATGGTATTACAGCTGTAGAGGGGAACTGTCTGTGCATCTAGCATGTAGTCTTACATGAACACGGTAATACAGCTGTAGAGGGGAACTGTCTGTGCACCTAGCATGTGGTATTACATGCACATGTTATTACAGCTGTAGAGGGGAACTGTCTGTGTACCTAGCATGTGGTATTACATGAACACGGTATTACAGCTGTAGAGGGGAACTGTCTGTGCACCTAGCATGTGGTATTACACGCACATGTTATTACAGCTGTAGAGGGGAACTGTCTGTGTACCTAGCATGTGGTATTACATGAACACGGTATTACAGCTGTAGAGGGGAACTGTCTGTGCACCTAGCATGTGGTATTACACGCACATGTTATTACAGCTGTAGAGGGGAACTGTCTGTGTACCTAGCATGTGGTATTACATGAACACGGTATTACAGCTGTAGAGGGGAACTGTCTGTGCACCTAGCATGTGGTATTACACGCACATGGTATTACAGCTGTAGAGGGGAACTGTCTGTGTACTTAGCATGTGGTATTACATGAACACGGTATTACAGCTGTAGAGGGGAACTGTCTGTGCACCTAGCATGTGGTATTACACGCACATGGTATTACCGCTGTAGAGGGGAACAGTCTGTGTACATAGCATGTGGTATTACATGCACATGGAATTACAGCTGTAGAGGGGAACTGTCTGTGTACCTGGCATATGGTATTACATGGACACGGTATTACAGCTGTAGAGGGGAACTGTCTGTGTACCTAGCATGTGGTATTACATGCACATGGTATTACAGCTGTAGAGGGGAACTGTCTGTGCACCTAGCATGTGGTATTACATGAACACGGTATTACAGCTGTAGAGGGGAACTCTCTGTGCACCTAGCATGTGGTATTACACGCACATGGTATTACCGCTGTAGAGGGGAACAGTCTGTGTACATAGCATGTGGTATTACATGCACATGGAATTACAGCTGTAGAGGGGAACTGTCTGTGCACCTAGCATGTGATATTACATGCACATGGTATTACAGCTGTAGAGGGGAACTGTCTGTGTACCTAGCATGTGGTATTACATGCACATGATATTAGAGCTGTAGAGGGTAACTGTCTGTGCACCTAGCATGTGGTATTACATGCACGTGGTATTACAGCTGTAGAGGGGAACAGTCTGTGTACATAGCATGTGGTATTATATGCACATGGTATTACAGGTGTAAAGGGGATCTGTCTGTGTACATAGCATGTGGTATTACATGCACATGGTATTACAGCTGAAGAGGGGAACTGTCTGTGTACCTAGCATGTGGTTTTACACGCACATGGTATTACAGCTGTAGAGGGGAACTGTCTGTGCATCTAGCATGTAGTATTACATGAACACGGTAATACAGCTGTAGAGGGGAACTGTCTGTGCACCTTGCATGTGGTATTACATGCACATGTTATTACAGCTGTATAGGGGAACTGTCTGTGTACCTAGCATGTGGTATTACATGAACACGGTATTACAGCTGTAGAGGGGAACTGTCTGTGCACCTAGCATGTGGTATTACACGCACATGTTATTACAGCTGTAGAGGGGAACTGTCTGTGTACCTAGCATGTGGTATTACATGAACACGGTATTACAGCTGTAGAGGGGAACTGTCTGTGCACCTAGCATGTGGTATTACACGCACATGGTAGTACCGCTGTAGAGGGGAACTGTCTGTGTACCTGGCATATGGTATTACATGGACACGGTATTACAGCTGTAGAGGGGAACTGTCTGTGTACCTAGCATGTGGTATTACATGCACATGGTATTACAGCTGTAGAGGGGAACTGTCTGTGCACCTAGCATGTGGTATTACATGAACACGGTATTACAGCTGTAGAGGGGAACTCTCTGTGCACCTAGCATGTGGTATTACACGCACATGGTATTACCGCTGTAGAGGGGAACAGTCTGTGTACATAGCATGTGGTATTACATGCACATGGAATTACAGCTGTAGAGGGGAACTGTCTGTGCACCTAGCATGTGATATTACATGCACATGGTATTACAGCTGTAGAGGGGAACTGTCTGTGTACCTAGCATGTGGTATTACATGCACATGATATTAGAGCTGTAGAGGGTAACTGTCTGTGCACCTAGCATGTGGTATTACATGCACGTGGTATTACAGCTGTAGAGGGGAACAGTCTGTGTACATAGCATGTGGTATTATATGCACATGGTATTACAGGTGTAAAGGGGATCTGTCTGTGTACATAGCATGTGGTATTACATGCACATGGTATTACAGCTGAAGAGGGGAACTGTCTGTGTACCTAGCATGTGGTTTTACACGCACATGGTATTACCGCTGTAGAGGGGAACAGTCTGTGTATATAGCATGTGGTATTACATGCACATGGAATTACAGCTGTAGAGGGGAACTGTCTGTGCACCTAGCATGTGATATTACATGCACATGGTATTACAGCTGTAGAGGGGAACTGTCTGTGTACCTAGCATGTGGTATTACATGCACATGATATTAGAGCTGTAGAGGGTAACTGTCTGTGCACCTAGCATGTGGTATTACATGCACGTGGTATTACAGCTGTAGAGGGGAACAGTCTGTGTACATAGCATGTGGTATTATATGCACATGGTATTACAGGTGTAAAGGGGATCTGTCTGTGTACATAGCATGTGGTATTACATGCACATGGTATTACAGCTGAAGAGGGGAACTGTCTGTGTAGCTAGCATGTGGTTTTAAACGCACATGGTATTACCGCTGTAGAGGGGAACAGTCTGTGTATATAGCATGTGGTATTACATGCACATGGAATTACAGCTGTAGAGGGGAACTGTCTGTGTACCTGGCATGTGGTATTACATGCACATGGTATTACAGCTGTAGAGAGGAACTCTCTGTGTACCTATCATGTGGTATTACATGCACATGGTATTACAGCTGTAGAGGGGAACTGTCTGTGCATCTAGCATGTAGTATTACATGAACACGGTAATACAGCTGTAGAGGGGAACTGTCTGTGCACCTAGCATGTGGTATTACATGCACATGTTATTACAGCTGTAGAGGGGAACTGTCTGTGTACCTAGCATGTGGTATTACATGCACATGGTATTACAGCTGAAGAGGGGAACAGTCTGTGTACATAGCATGTGATATTACGTGCACATGGTATTACAGCAGTAGAGGGGAACTGTCTTGGTACCTAGCATGTTGTGTTACATGCACATGGTATTACAGCAGTAGAGGGGAACTGTCTGGGTACCTAGCATGTTGTGTTACATGCACATGGTATTACAGCTGTAGAGGGAAACTGTCTGTGCACCTAGCATGTGGTATTACATGCACATGGTATTACAGCTGTAGAGGGGAACAGTCTGTGTACATAGCATGTGGTATTACATGCACATGGTATTACAGGTGTAAAGTGGATCTGTCTGTGTATATAGCATGTGGTATTACATGCACATGGTATTACAGCTGAAGAGGGGAACTGTCTGTGTACCTAGCATGTGGTATTACATGCACATGGTATTACAACAGTAGAGGGGAACTGTCTGTGTACCTAGCATGTGGTATTACATGCACATGGTATTACAGCTGTAGAGAGGAACTCTCTGTGTACCTATCATGTGGTATTACATGCACATGATATTACCACTGTAGAGGGGAACTGTCTGTGTACCTACAAGTGGTATTACATGCACATGGTATTATAGCTGAAGAGGGGAACAGTCTGTGTACATAGCATGTGATATTACGTGCACATGGTATTACAGCAGTAGAGGGGAACTGTCTGGGTACCTAGCATGTTGTGTTACATGCACATGGTATTACAGCAGTAGAGGGGAACTGTCTGGGTACCTAGCATGTGGTGTTACATGCACATGGTATTACAGCTGTAGAGGGGAAGAGTCTGTGTACATAGCATGTGATATTACGTGCACATGGTATTACAGCTGTAGAGGGGAACGGTCTGTGTCTATGTCTATGTCTATATGATAATTGGCAAAAACCTTAAGGTCATTACGCCAATATAGTGTGTGGGGCATATGCCATAGCACTACAGGAAATTTTATAGTCGTCTGCCCAGCCTAGATTTAAAAGTATCCACCGTGGCTGCAGACACAACTGTTTCGGTTAGTCCGTTCCAGTTCTTTAATGTTCTATTAAAAATGCTGTTAGCGTAAACCTGAGTCCTTGCCGGCACCTGAATAAATCGTTCTCTGTGGCCACGAGTGTTGTTGATTGAGTGAACAAGGTGACTCGGCAAAGGAAGAGCTATTTCTCCGTGTAGAGATTTATAGAACATTGCTAGGCGGCTGACCTCTCTGCGGCGTTCTAGGGACTCCCACTTCAGTGTTTCCATCATTAATGTTACGCTGCTTTCCCGACTGTTGTTACCCATTACAAATCTCGCTGCTCGTCGCTGTATTTTCTCAAGTTCGTTAATATTTTTTTGATGTATGGATCCCAAGCAGCGCTCGCGTATTCGAAGTTAGGACGAACTAGTGTAAAGTAAGCCGATTGTTTAGTTTTCTCTGAGCATTTATACAGATTTCTCCTGATAAAACCTAATACACTAT
Organism: Paraescarpia echinospica; assembly: GCA_020002185.1. Lineage (NCBI taxonomy): Eukaryota > Metazoa > Annelida > Polychaeta > Sabellida > Siboglinidae > Paraescarpia > Paraescarpia echinospica. The sequence goes on along the minus strand of CM034533.1, from coordinate 4,289,474 downwards.
TATATTTGGTAGATAGGTGGGATATGTGAATGTTCCATCTGAGGTCATCAGAGAACTCCACATCTAGGTACGGGTGGTGGTGTACCATTCCCAGGTTGTCCCATTGATGGTATCCTGGGACTGGTGGACAGTTCTCTTATTGGTGATATGCATAACTGAGCTTTTATTTATATTAAAATGCATCTGCCAGGTTGCAGACCAGTCCATCAGCCTCTGCAGGTCAGACTGGAGGGCTTCTCCGTCATTATTGTTATTGATACGCCGGTATAAAATACAATCGTCGGCAAAAAGCCGGAAGTTAGAGGTGATCCCCTCTCCTATATCATTGATATATAATAAAAAAAGAAGTGGGCCCAGTACAGTGCCCTAGGGTACCCCAGACTCGACTGTGTACCTAGCATGTGGTATTGCATGCATATGGTATTACAGCTGTAGAGGGGAACAGTCTGTGTACATAGCATGTGATATTACGTGCACATGGTATTACAGCAGTAGAGGGGAACTGTCTGGGTACCTAGCATGTGGTGTTACATGCACATGGTATTACAGCTGTAGAGGGGAACTTTCTGTGGTATTACATGCACATGGTATTACAGCTGTAAAGGAGAATTGTCTGGGTACCTAGCATATGTAAATCAGCTGGACATTTCAGAAGTCGGATAAGGTGTGCCATGGTCAGACTGCACGATTTCTTCGCACTCCTCGATTTGGGAGTGAGAATGTAAGAGAAATGCTCTGAAAGGTCCCGTGTTTTTTGCTGAAATGAACAAGGTCGACTAGTGGACACTCAGGAACGCGGTGGGTGTTAAATTGTGATATTGTCTTGAACTTGCACGCCGGTAAAATATATCGGATCGTGTAACAACCATATTGTCGCCCACGACACGCTCAAAACCGCCAACGTTTGCTGCTTAGCCTGTGATTAGACCCTACTATTGCGTAACAGACAACCACCAGCAACAATGGGCAAGAAGAAACCGATCACGAACACCGATGAACTTGTAGAACAAATCAAGCTAGCGCTAAGTGACGATGACGTAATCGCGGCCCTTGCTACCCGGATTGCTACAATAGTTGCTGACAAAATAAATAGAAGGCTCGAAAATCTTGAAAAGGAGTTGACAGACAAGGACACACGAATTGAACAACTTGAGCAAGCTGTTGATAACCTGGAGCAGTACAGCCGTCGGTCCTCGGTGCGCATTACAGGAATAGTTGAAAACAAAGACGGTGAACAAATTGATAAGATTATCACTGACTTGTTTAACGATATGGACGTCCCATTAAAAATGGACCATATCAACAGAGCCCATAGGATTGGGCCTAGAAAATCCGCCACAAATAAAAACCACTCGCGCCAAATTATAGTCCAGTTCAAAGACTATAAATCGAAGAATGACTTCATTAAAGCTCGAAAACGGCTACGCACCAAACGATCAAATGTTTACATATCCGAAGATCTCACCCAGAAGAGAGCAAGACTACTGTTCTTGTGCCGGACATTAAAGAAACAGCACAAGATTCTCGACTGTTGGTCGTATGATGGAAGGATTGTCATAAAGGACCTAAAGGGAACAATCAAAACCGTCAGTCGAGTTGATGAACTAAATGCACTGTAATTGCGTTGGACATTGGCCCAAGTCACGGTGGATATTTTGTATCTCTAGTCGGCCTATCATGGTGCTTGTTCACATAGGGACTGTACCATTCATGGTCTCATTCATGGACACCTTCGTATTCTACATATGGTTCGTGTCTTATTTAATTACTCATATATACTTTATTACTATATGTTATCGATACATATCATGTATTCTAACTAACCTACTACAACTTAACAGATGTCACATAACGTTGTTTTTTATAAAACGATCTGTAAATGTTATATGCAGCTATAGAAGCATTATTGTGTACTGTGTGAATATGTATGCATATACTGCACTTCATTGCTATGAGCCAATTACGTAATACTACCTTAGGTGATGTACAAGATTATGAAACTGGCAATGCTGCAATGCGGAATATAGATCCCGATTGTAATTTACTCACAACAGATAGCTTTGTAAATACTAAATATTATCTTGAAGATGACATTAATGAAGTTATAAAAAGAAATAATATCTCTGATGACGAGTTTTCACTTATGCATTTAAATATCCGTAGCTTGCCAAAGAACATTAGCAAATTGGGTGACTTCTTGTCACTGATCGATAACAGGTTCTCGGTCATCGGTCTAAGCGAAACTTGGTTACATAATGACAATCTTGACCTGTATGAATTGCCAGAGTACAAAAGTATACATTTGACTAGGCCCTCCAAGAAGGGAGGTGGTGTATCCTTATATGTTCGTAAGTCCCTTGAGTGTACTGAATTACCAGAAATGAGTGTCATAACTGAATATCTGGAATGCGTTTTTATTGAAATCAAGACTCGGTCTAAGACATGCAACAACAAAATAACTGTAGGTGTTGTCTATCGACCACCTACTACAAACATTACTGCTTTCACAGAACATGTTATCAGTATTATACAAACTCTCAAGGTTGATAATAAACAGTGCTACATAATGGGTGACTTTAACATTAATCTACTTAATTATGGTAGTCACACGGAAACTCAAGATTACATAGATGCAATGTTCCAACAGGCATTTATACCCCTTATCAGCAAGCCTACTAGAATAACAGCAACAACTGCCACTGTCATCGATAATATATACAGCAATGATTTAATTGGTGCAAATTATCAATTGCATGGAATAATATATACAGATATTTCTGACCACCTACCAATATTTTTGCTCACTAAACATACTGATAGCACAAAGGTAGAAATGACAATAGCGACTAGAATATATAATGCGCAGACTACTGCTACATTCAAAGAGAGTATAGATAAAATATGCTGGGATGACGTTTATGCATGCAGAGATCCACAAGAATGTTATTCTGTATTCATTAATGAGATATTAGTTGCATACAATAATTCATTTCCGTTAGCTAACACAACTATTAGGAAAAGAAAACATAAACCGTGGATTACTATGGGACTCCGACACTCCATTAGAACTAAAAACAAATTGTATATGTAATACTTAAAAAAACCGACTGTCTTCAATGAAACTAATTATAAAAGATATAGAAATAAAATAAATTGTCTTATTACTGTAGCAGAAAGAGAATACTATCGACATGAGCTTCAACAGCACAAGGGTAATTTAAAAAAAACCTGGATAATCTTAAAGAATATTATAGGAAGGAAGGAAGCATTTTTATCTAATGACAAATTACTAATTGACGGTAAATTAACAAAACAAAAAAAATGCATAGCTGATACATTTAATGAATATTTTACAAGTATAGGTCCAGAACTGGCTGATAAAATACCAGTCATGTCAGAGAGACCTGATGACTACCTCCAAGGAGTCTATAAAAATTCAATGTATTTGTCGCCAACCACACCAGATGAGATAAAGGGAATTATTAAGAATTTTAAAAACTCTATAAAAAATTTAAAAACTCAAATTTATCATTTGATCAAGGATATGTTCCTGATCAACTAAAAATAACTGATATAGTTCCTGTTTTTAAAAATGGCGATTCCATATTAATTAATAATTACAGGCCTATTTCTGTCTTGCCTGTATTTTCAAAGGTTTTTGAAAGATTAATGTACAATAGATTAATGAATTACATAATGAAACATAACATCTTGTCTAATTCCCAATTTGGATTTAGGAAAGGATATTCTACTGATATGGCTATTTCACTGCTAATTGACAAAATTAGTAAGGCAATTGATACCAAAGAGCACGTAATTGGGTTATTTCTGGATTTAGCCAAAGCCTTTGATACCGTTAATCATAATATATTATTGAGAAAATTAACACATTATGGAATCAGAGGAAATATACTCCAATGGATTCGTAACTTTTTAAGTAACAGACAACAACGAGTAAAATTCTATGGAACAAAATCTTCCCTTAAAAACATAACATGTGGTGTTCCGCAGGGTTCAATTCTGGGACCTTTACTCTTTCTTATCTATATAAATGATTTATCTACTTTATCTGACACAACGTTTACCATTATGTTTGCTGATGACACGAGCATCTTTATACAAGGCAACAATATAGAGGAAATGGAAAATGTTTTGAACTCTGAAATAAAAAAACTATCTTTATGGCTTAACATTAATAAACTTTCTTTGAATATACAGAAAACTCACACAGTGACCTTTAGTAATACGATCAGTATAAGAGAGAGGTGTAATAACATTTGCATAGACGGCATACAAATTAACACTGTACATGAGATAAAGTTTTTGGGTTTGCTTATAAATAATACATTGAATTGGAGCACACACATTAAATATATATCAAATAAAATTTCTAAGAATATTGGTATTATTAAAAAGGTGATAAACAAATTAGATAACAAATCATTGTTAAACCTGTATTACATGTTTATATACCCATATATTACTTATTGTAATGTCGTCTGGGGAAGGGCCCCGAATATATACCTTGCTAAAATTCATTTACTCCAAAAAAGAGTTTTGCGTGTAATAAGTCATGTAGGATTTATTGATCATACGCAGCCTTTATTTACATCTTATCAAATAATGAATATTTATGACGTAAATAAATATTTATGCTGTATTCTAATGTACAAGCATAATAGGGGTATGTTGCCAGATATATATCATGATGTATTTGTCCTGCAAATATCCACACATAAATATAATACAAGGCAGGAAGTAACATATAAAATACCATACTGCAAGACTAATTGTAGACAATTGACTTTGGCTTATGTTGGTCCTAAAATCTGGAATACATTTATTACAAATAACTATTTACAATATTGTACATCTCTTCATATGTTCAAACAAAGGACCAAGCGTCTAATTCTAGCAAACATATGATAAATGCTGCTTTAATGTAATTTTATCATGTTAAGATGTACCCGGTGTTCAGTGTTAGGTACTCGTATAATGTTGTCGTGTTAAGATGTACCTGGTGTTCAGTGTTACGGTACTCGCATAATGTTGTCATGTTAAGATGTACCTGATGTTCAGTCTTACGGTACTCGTATAATGCATTATTAAATAAATTGTTAGTTTATTATGAAGATGTTTATTATTTTTTTATTATTATTATTTTTTTTTTTTACACGAATCATAGATTTCATTGCATATATGACATGAATAAGGAACACAAGCAATGTGTTGCTTAGTTCCATTTGATACGTAATGTATACATGTTACATATTACTGCTACTGCTACATCTGTGCTATACTTAACATTATGTATCAATAAAGATTATTATTATTATTATTATTATTATAGATCAAGATGTTTATAACAATTTATTGATGAAACCTTTGTTATGAAAATTACACATAAAATATTTAGTCAGTTCAGCAGTGTCAATCGGGCATTGGAACACGTGGACAAAGTGGCAGACTACTACGTCGAAACACACGCACATGCACGCACGCGCGCGCAGACACACACACATCATATTGTATTTAGTCAAGCGGTGTTTGGATTATCTCCTCACATGGAAACACATATATTATGTTGGTTCTGCTTACTCTTTTACAGGGTAAATTACAACACATCCTAGTCCCGAACAATGGACGAGACAAGTACTGTGCTACAACGACGCTTTGCTGCTGTCTGTGACATCCTCTGACCTGTCACTCCGAAGTATCACCTCACTGTTAGTTTCTCTTAGATGCTTGAGTGGACATGGATAAAGTACACCTGGAATGTGTTCCAGAAGCATGTGCGTAGCTTTGTTGGAAAGTCGTAGACGTGGATCTTTTTCTGAAGCCAAATATAAAAACAAGAATATATCATTTGCAGAGTACACGTGATGATAATGATACATCAGTCAATGGATTTCATTACAGGCTAATACTGAATAGTTCCTAAGATCGAGCAATTTTTCCTCTAACCCAGAGTAGTCATACATAACACACAAATCCTCCCTGCTCACTTCCTGTCAGGTTTTAGATTTAGCAGGTAACCCTTCTCATGCCATCAACAATGATTGTTACACAAGGATCCAACCTCTTATTCGTTGCACCGGCAGCTGATGGGATATGACATCTACTGGAATTTACTGTGTCCTATAAATGATATATATATATATATACATATCAAACAAAACGACACGTGTTCTGAAGGCATATCTCACCGATGTGAAAACGTTGACTTTTGGTATATAAAAGATATATATATAAATATATATATACAGCTGTAATACCATGTGCTTTTTCTATGTACACGGCAGATCTCCAGTTCAATAGTGTCGTTAACTACCCCAGCAGCATATCGGATCACTATAGTGTCGTTTTCCTTCTATCGTCTATTAAACCAGTGTCTGCTCGTGGCGTAAAGCAACTGCGTGATTTTCGCGGACTTGATCTGGTTCGCCTTGAAACATAATTTCAAGATGTACGGAGGTTGCTCTATGAATATTGAAGATGATATAATTTCACCAGTAGACTTCATGCGGAATTTGGGAATTGTCATGGACCAACATCTAACGATGACACATCACGTGACTGCTGTGTGTGCTGCATGTAACTACCATCTGTACAGACTGTCATCAATACGGCACTATCTTACAGCTGAAGCCGCGAAAAGTGCTGTCAACGCACTCGTCACCTCTCGCTTGGACTATTGCAACGCACTCTTGCACAACTTACCGTTATCCCAGACAGCTCAGTTGCAGCGAGTCCAGAACAATGGAGGCAGACTAGTAACACGCACCCGCAGACAAGACCACATAACGCCAGTGTTAAAGGAACTGCATTGGCTGCCGGTTGCGAGTCGAATTGTGTTCAAGGTGCTGGTGGTGACTTACACATATATTCATGGTTTAGCGCCATTTTATCTGGCAGAACTTGTGAAGCCACGAGAGCGTGATGGACGACTACGCCAGGTCCATGCATCAACACTGCACCAAGGCATCACGAAGAAATGCATCGACGACTCGGCATTTGGCACAGCAGCACCGCGACTGTGGAATGAACTACCGGTGGACATTCGTGCATCATGAACACTGAATAGGTTTAGAAAGTCTTTAAAGACTCATCTTTTTATTATACATTTTAATTAATTTAAATTGTTTCGTTGTGACGGACATTATTTTATAATTTTAGTATTATTTGTCTTAAAATTAGTGTTTCTATTTTAATGTACACTATTATATGTCTTAAAACCAGTGTTTAGTTTTTAATATATTAATATACATTTAATTTTATCGCTTGCACAGCGCATCTATCCGCTATGCGGGAATTAGCGCTAAAGAAATACCGTATTATTATTATTATAATTAACGCAAACTGGTATTGGCGTTGAATATCGGTCGTTTGTGGATGTTTTGAAAACTGTCTGCCATAACCGTGTGATTGGGAAAATCTGCGGTGAGTCCTTTGGAAACATTTATTTTTGTACCTACCTACATGCATTGTGTAATGAAAATATCAGAATATTTTCAGCAGATATGGCCATTTAATCACTTGGCTGCCTTAGCCACCGTATGAAAAATGTACCATTGTTAATTATCTTGTTTATACAGTCTATGTTTGCATAATGTGGCATGTTTTTGTGTCACATCTGTTGTACTAGCCTAATACGGAAAATAATTGTTTGTCAGTTGCCGTCTTTAAAATTGTTGATCTGAATTTTGGCGAAAGCGAAAAGTAATATATTTGAAATCGTCACATCCGGGAACCTATATTTGATGCAGTTGAGGCTCTGTGTGGCGTAGTTATCAAGATACGATAATACTGAGGGGAAGACCATAAACCATAAATGATTAACGTTCAGGTATCAAGTCTTAGTGACTGATGTGAAATTATTTCAACATTATGTTAAATAATGATAACCTTCATGCATGTCTTTGTACATTAGGTGAACTGTCATTATATTACATGTAATCTTATTGTATATTCTGTATTGTCATTGTATACGGTATTATATTCGTATTGTATGTTAATACTTAGTCGCCAGACGACAGGACCACAGTAGCAGCGTGTTAGAAAGTGCTGCCACTGGCGGACTTCACCAGCAGTCTCTTGATCAGTTTTTATTTAAAAAAAATATTTTATTTGACTTAACAATCGAATGGCTGACCATGGAGAGACTCGCTATAATTTTATGTTCGCAACGACAAACACACATTCGTGTGCGACATTACCATCATGGTCTGCGGGTGGCAGAACCTATGGTGTTCTCAGCCTCAGGAACTATGTGGAATATTTCTGTACCAGTCCCATTTGTATCAGTATACGGCAGAGATTCAACATTGTGTTATATCTTTGCATTTATTTTGTCTTTCTCGTTTTGATGCGCATATGATTAGCCTAGACCACTGCACAGTAATGCTAGCTGAATACTGTATGATACGTGTGGATAAATCAATCTGTACCATTATTATCAGTAGTACAAGGACCTGCTATATCTTCAAATTACATATTACCAATATGGAATTTAACCCAAATATTGACCCATTTCAGCACCTTTGCTAGAATAGGAGTCAAAAATATTGGTCTAATGTCACTTTCATCTGTGTCTGATGGGTGTCTACTCGTAGCGGCATTATAGCATTTTGATTTAAACACGTTCCTGCTGACCATATTCATATTCTACTGCCCCTACAGTAAAGGAACCGTAAAACCACACTGGCGCCCTCTAGAGGAGAGAGGTGACCACTCAATGTTTTCCATGTTTCTCCTGCACATAGATAAGTATGTCGCACACGCATGCATACATAACACTAATAACTGTAATTATGAGTTTGAACCTCATTGCTAATTAGAAGACCAGAGGCCAATGATTTCCGAAAACGAATGTACATAGAAAGATGGGTGTAGATCTGAGCACATGGGAGATCTGCTTTGTACATAGAAAGAGGGGTGTAGACCTGAGCACATGGGATATCTGCCGTGTACATAGAAAGAGGGGTGTAGACCTGAGCACATGGGAGATCTGCCGTGTACATGGAAAGAGGGGTGTAGACCTGAGCACATGGGAGATCTGCCGTGTACATAGAAAGAGGGGTGTAGACCTGAGCACATGGGAGATGTGCCGTGTACATAGAAAGAGGGGTGTAGACCTGAGCACAAGGGAGATATGCCGTGTACATAGAAAGAGGGGTGTAGACCTGAGCACATGGGAGATCTGCCGTGTACATGGAAAGAGGGGTGTAGACCTGAGCACAGGAGATCTGCCGTGTACATAGAAAGAGGGGTGTAGACCTGAGCACATGGGAGATGTGCCGTGTACGTGGAAAGAGGGGTGTAGACCTGAGCACATGGGAGATCTGCCGTGTACGTAGAAAGAGGGGTGTAGACCTGAGCACATGGGAGATCTGCCGTGTACATGGAAAGAAGGGTGTAGACCTGAGCACATGGGGGATCTGCCGTATACATAGAAAGAGGGGTGTAGACCTGAGCACATGGGAGATCTGCCGTGTACATGGAAAGACGGGTGTAGACCTGAGCACATGGGAGATCTGCCGTGTACATAGAAAGAGGGGTGTAGACCTGAGCACATGGGAGATCTGCCGTGTACATGGAAAGAGGGGTGTAGACCTGAGCACATGGGAGATCTGCCGTGTACATAGAAAGAGGGGTGTAGACCTGAGCACATGGGAGATCTGCCGTGTACATGGAAAGAGGGGTGTAGACCTGAGCACATGGGAGATCTGCCGTGTACATAGAAAGAGGGGTGTAGACCTGAGCACATGAGATATCTGCCTTGTACATGGAAAGAGGGGTGTAGACCTGAGCACATGGGAGATCTGCCGTGTACATGGAAAGAGGGGTGTAGACCTGAGCACATGGGAGATCTGCCGTGTACATGGAAAGAGGGGTGTAGACCTGAGCACATGGGAGATCTGCCGTGTACATAGAAAGAGGGGTGTAGACCTGAGCACATGGGAGATCTACCGTGTACATGGAAAGAGGGGTGTAGACCTGGGCACATGGGAGATCTGCCGTGTACATAGAAAGAGGGGTGTAGACCTGAGCACATGGGAGATGTGCCGTGTACGTGGAAAGAGGGGTGTAGACCTGAGCACATGGGAGATCTGCCGTGTACGTAGAAAGAGGGGTGTAGACCTGAGCACATGGGAGATCTGCCGTGTACATGGAAAGAAGGGTGTAGACCTGAGCACATGGGAGATCTGCCGTATACATAGAAAGAGGGGTGTAGACCTGAGCACATGGGAGATCTGCCGTGTACATGGAAAGAGGGGTGTAGACCTGAGCACATGGGAGATCTGCCGTGTACATAGAAAGAGGGGTGTAGACCTGAGCACATGGGAGATCTGCCGTGTACATGGAAAGAAGGGTGTAGACCTGAGCACATGGGAGATCTGCCGTATACATAGAAAGAGGGGTGTAGACCTGAGCACATGGGAGATCTGCCGTGTACATGGAAAGAGGGGTGTAGACCTGAGCACATGGGAGATCTGCCGTGTACATAGAAAGAAGGGGTGTAGACCTGGAGCACATGGGTACATGGAAAGAGGGGTGTAGACCTGAGCACATGGGAGATCTGCCGTGTACATGGAAGAGAGGGTGAACCTGAGGCACATGGGAGATCTGCCGTGTACATACCTGGGAGCACAGCATGGGAGATCTACCGTGTACATGGAAAGGGGGTGTAGACCTGGGGCACATGGGAGATCTGCCGTGTACATAGAAAGAGGGGTGTAGACCTGAGCACATGGGAGATCTGCCGTGTACATGGAAAGAGGGGTGTAGACCTGAGCATATGGGAGATCTGCCGTGTACATGGAAAGAGGGGTGTAGACCTGAGCACATGGGAGATCTGCCGTGTACATAGAAAGAGGGGTGTAGACCTGAGCACATGGGAGATCTGCCGTGTACATGGAAAGAGGGGTGTAGACCTGAGCACATGGGAGATCTGCCGTGTACATAGAAAGAGGGGTGTAGACCTGAGCACATGGGAGATCTACCGTGTACATGGAAAGAGGGGTGTAGACCTGAGCACATGGGAGATCTGCCGTGTACATAGAAAGAGGGGTGTAGACCTGAGCACATGGGAGATCTGCCGTGTACATGGAAAGAGGGGTGTAGACCTGAGCACATGGGAGATCTGCCGTGTACATAGAAAGAGGGGTGTAGACCTGAGCACAAGGGAGATCTGCCGTGTACATAGAAAGAGGGGTGTAGACCTGAGCACATGGGAGATCTGCCGTGTACATGGAAAGAGGGGTGTAGACTTGAGCACATGGGAGATCTGCCGTGTACATGGAAAGAGGGGTGTAGACCTGAGCACATGGGAGATCTGCCGTGTACATGGAAAGAGGGGTGTAGACCTGAGCATATGGGAGATCTGCCGGGTACATGGAAAGAGGGGTGTAGACCTGAGCACATGGGAGATCTGCCGTGTACATAGAAAGAGGGGTGTATACCTGAGCACAAGGGAGATCTGCCGTGTACATAGAAAGAGGGGTGTAGACCTGAGCACATGGGAGATCTGCCGTGTACATAGAAAGAGGGGTGTAGACCTGAGCACATGGGAGATCTACCGTGTACATGGAAAGAGGGGTGTAGACCTGAGCACATGGGAGATCTGCCGTGTACATAGAAAGAGGGGTGTAGACCTGAGCACATGGGAGATCTGCCGTGTACATGGAAAGAGGGGTGTAGACCTGAGCATATGGGAGATCTGCCGGGTACATGGAAAGAGGGGTGTAGACCTGAGCACATGGGAGATCTGCCGTGTACATAGAAAGAGGGGTGTAGACCTGAGCACAAGGGAGATCTGCCGTGTACATAGAAAGAGGGGTGTAGACCTGAGCACATGGGAGATCTGCCGTGTACATGGAAAGAGGGGTGTAGACTTGAGCACATGGGAGATCTGCCGTGTACATGGAAAGAGGGGTGTAGACCTGAGCACATGGGAGATCTGCCGTGTACATAGAAAGAGTGGTGTAGACCCGAGCACATGGGGAATCTGCGGTGGACATAGTGTTGATGTTGTCGAATTAAGATATTATCTTCTAACAAAACTAACCTGTTTCTAGCAAAATATTAAATTTTCTATGCTGTGTGTGTGTGTTTGTTTGTTTGTTAGTGTGTGTGGGGGGGCTGTATGTTCTTTTCGGTGCAACCTGCTATATACGCCTGTATACATCGTTTATTCATCTCACACGCAAACGCTACCATGAACTTGGGTTTCTCCTGAAGCGTGACCATGGGCAGTGGGTCGTGTCATGATGGTGTTATGTACATCAAGTCCCGCTATAATTAATTCCCGGATGATAGAAACCGCGTGGTGGCCCGCATCAATATAGGAACATTTCTTGTTTTGCTGTATAAAGCAATATATATGCGTCATCTAGAATACTCTATACAAGCGTGGAGACGATATCGTAAGAAGGACATGGTGGGCAAGAAAGAATACCGAGAAGAGCAACAAAAGCTGTTCCAGAACTGAGGGATCTTAGTAGTGCAATACGCCTAAATACCAAAAACCAAGATATAGAGAGACTATGTAAGTATTGAATGGTTACAAAAGCATTGAAAGAAATCTGTTGTTCAGTTAAGAAAGATGAAGGACTAAAGGACGTAAAGTAACACTAGTGAAGGAACAATGTAGTATATGCTGATTGCGTGGGTGTTTACAGGCTGAAAGTGTATAAACAAAACCGACATGTAGGCCTACCTCAGAAGGGCAGGATATAGGGCAAGGTTTGGTAATATGAGCCACTTTTTTCACACTGATATTCTGGAGCCGTATGGCTAGATATTTGTTGTGTGTAAAGTTGACATAAACGTTAACTTGGTAGACTATTGCTGTGTGCATTATTGCACGCGTAGGTTGTTAACTTTTTGATGAGGACGAAGAGAACATTTGCCCCAAATTTGGCTCATATTAAATCAAGGGATGGAAACATGAGCATGGCCCTTGGATAATATGGGCATACGTGATCATATTACCCATGGTGGACCCAGGGTCATAGCCTCAACAAATGTAAGAGTCATGCACGCACGTACGCGCACGCACGCACACACTACCCTACCGAACTTATGAACAACCTTAATATAGTTATTTAAAACTTCTGTTATCTCCTACAAACATAAATATGAAGATTTATGATAACAGTGTCATACATAAACTTAATGGTCAATTAAAAAGTGAAAACTTCACTGATCGTTGACAATACAAATAGAAAGTGTGCTGTCATGATACTTGACACTACATTGACGACTTAATGCGTATAGCGGCAGCATTAACCTAGCTGTAGTGGCAGTAGTAACGTGTAGAAAAGTCAATGTACTTTAACCTGTGATAAAGTACTAGTAGCCCTACTTGATTCTAAATCTCAGTCACGACAAACTCTTAACCTGGCTGTGTCAAAACAATGATATGGTACTCCAGGAACCTCAACTTCGTTACAGTTGTTCAAATTTATATCCCTAATAATAACACCTCAATTGCGGGAAACCTAGTCAGAATAATTATTTCAATATGTCGGTAATATTTCGCGAAACAGTATGTTTATGTTTCCACAAGCAGACGATTAAACTGAGAATCATGAAAGCATATACTCATGTGTACCGAAAGTACAACAAAAAGACGTTGAACGTTTGGAGACATTTTGATCTACCTATCCCAAGCACATTCCACATATCCTTATTTGTTCGGAGAAGCACAGTGTACTGATAACAGCAATAACCACAACAGCCTCACCTAGAGCTTAACACAAATCACATTTTAATACACTCATCTTTTTACCAGCTCCGGAGCTTGCATCATGCATCCATGTATCGCACTTATGACACCTGATACATTTCCTTAGTTTGGATGACAAGTGCCATTCGTTGCAATATGGACACATCGGATTCACGTCAGCGCCATTCCTATCATCACTGGCTGTGTTTTCTGATTGTTTTGATGTATTTGTGCCTTTGGGTTCTACTGTAAAACTATTTGTTGACGACCGTTTGGTTTATTTGTTCGTTTTAGTTTGGTAAGTTTATGTTGCTGAATTGGATTTAGTTGCTTCGCTTACTTCAATTTGTAATCTATAAGGGGATCCTGTAAGCGTTCCAGCATGAGACACCTTCCTTTTCTTAGTTCCCGCTTTCTTGTGAGTTTTAGGATATGGCATGATGTCTGTGAATGTACGTCCATCACCGGATGTTTTGGCGAAATCAGGATTGGCAGACATCATGATACCGCAGGTGATTGACTTCACGGCACCAGAAGTTGACTGAACAATGATAGAGACGGTCGAGTGTATGACTTGACTGGACGGCACTGGAGGTGGCACTCAAATGGACGGCACGGAAGATGGCATACAACTGGGCGGCACTGGAGGTGGCACTCGACACTCAACTGGACGGGACTGGAGGTGGCACGCGTCTGGACGGGACTGGAGTTGGCACGCGACTGGATGCCACTGGAGGTGGTACTCGACTGGACGGCACTGGAAGTGATTGTCTGGGTGACGTCAGGGTTTGGTGGCTATTGTTGCACTGACGACGGTCAACTTCGGGTCATTTTCTGTTACATCTGTTGCCATGACATCTTAATCTGTGTGGATGTTTCGATTGGTGTATTTCACTCCGCCCGAATCCACTAACTGCATTCTTTACTGTTGCGGCTTTACCACATGTAATTCCGAAAATCTTAGCCACATTCCACTCTGATACAAATCGACCAAGGTGATTACGAAGCCAAGCCTGCACTTCAGGGTTGTAGTAGTAGTAGTACGTAGTTGAATTGTTTGAATCGAGAGGCTGGAGGTTGTGGGTACAATGTGATGCCATCGAGAGTAGGATCTCGCTGTTGTATCTTGCTTTCTCGACCAGCAACAATTTCCTGGCATGGCTGCTATGGCCATCTAGGATTAACAGGACACGATCATCGCGATGTTTCGGCTGCGTTTCCTATAGGATGTGATCAAACCACTCTTTTTTAAATGTTGGTTTATTGCGTATCTTACTAAGGGTTCTTATCTAATAATTTATTCAATAATTGAAGAGGTTGGTGAATCAAATGTCAAAAATGTTGGTTGAATTCACATGGAATGACCCAACTATGCAATCTATGCTACCTTCTCACCTACATCCATTGCGTACACATCGACTATCACCTCCAAATTTTGTGAGAATGATATAAATATCCATTACATTAAAAGATAACATATCATGTTAAAAATTCGTAACCAATAGTATTCTGTAATATGAACCACCAATGGTAATATGAGCACATGCGTGTGGCTCATAGTACCTAGAAGGTAATCCAGTTCCCTTTTTCCTGCAGCCGGGAAATGTACTCTATATGCTTACATTATCGCCCATGACACAGACTAACACGATAATAAACTCATCAAAAAACGTCATTCATGTTCATGTTGATTACACATGTATTATCAATATGCATTCATTCAACATGTGAAAATCATAAAAGAAATGTTGCTAACTGTTATTCATGTAAATATTTCTAAATTTTGTCGTCTTACCATTACAAATTTTGCAGGCGTGCTCCGCAACCTTGCTTAACTCAGTAAGTAATAGCTAGGCTAGATGGCAACATTTGGTGTACCATTTCTGAGTTATGAAAGTGGTCCATATTTTCTGGTGGCTCATATTACCGAACATGTTTGAAATATGGTTGAACTCGCGACAAAGAAAAGGCGTGCTTGTCAATTTGTCATTTAGAGTTAATTCTCTAGGTAGCAATTTTGTCAAATCTTTTTGAATCTTATGAAATTGTTTAAGATTTTATGCATTTGAACAAGTGACAATAGAAACTGTTTGCAGAGACTATAATTTACTAGGACACTTATAGTGAGGGGTATATCAAGTGATGGACATTTTCCTTTCACAGTTGATCCTGTCATCCGTGTATGGGTCACTCTCCAAAAAAGTCTGGCAGTTCGTTTTTAATTTTCCACATTGTATTTTATCCTACTATTTCCTAATTTTTTTAACACGCCTATAAGTTATACACACCGTTAAATTCGATTCGACGAAATCTTTCAGGACATGTATAATTCCCTGTAACAAATTGCAAGCAAAGGGGCCTAATTCCTGTTAGAATATCCTAAAACCGCCAAAATAGCTTTCCATTTTAGAACATTTACTTCAGATACCTCCGACAAAGTACTAATTTTTTGAAATTCAAAACGTTAAGTATCTGATGCCAAGGTAAACTATCTTATCGACGTAAAATACTCTAATGTAGTTCCATAATATTATATATAATTCAACGGAAAGCCTATTTTGGCTGTTTTAGGCTATTCTAACAAGAATTAGGCCTCTTTTCTTGCACTTTCCTATAAGGAATTATACATATCCTAAAAGATATCGGCGAACCGAATGCAACGATGTGTATAACTTATATGTGAGATTGAAGGAAATAATAGGAATTAATACTATGTAGAAAATTACAAACAAACTGTCAGACTTTTGGAGAGTAGCCCATATGTGGTTGCATTAATACCATCCAACAAAGACATTCAGAAAACATCAACGGAAGAGGGGATCAACACACAAGGACAAAGAAGAAAATGGACATGGATCTGGCATGTGCTGAAGAAGAACAACAACCACTGTCTGTCAGCACTGACGTGGATGCCCGAAGGAACGAGACAAGCGGGTCGCCCAAATCAACAATGACACTGAGTCAGTCACCCTCCAGAAACAGATGGAGAAGAGGGACGAGAATCTCACATTGACCTCCCTGTATTGACCACTATCAACAACCAGTGAAAACCAGATGTCCGACTTGATGAAAGCCCTAGACACTGCCTCTCCCAAGAGAAACAACGTTGTCTGGATCGGAGGGGATCTAAACCTTCCTGATATTGACTGGAAGACAAACAACATACAAGGAAACAGCTACCCGGACTGTAAACGGCTTCTTCCTGAATATAGGTCAACGACCTTGGCCTCCACCAGGCAAACCAAGAACCCACTAGAGAAGACGCCATTCTCGACCTGTTCCTGACCAACAGACTAAACCTCATCACCAGGAGCACCGTCACCCCAGGCCTAGGCGAGAACGATATCATCTTACGGACAGTCGCCTGACAGCAAGGGAGGCGAAGCCAGCCCCGAGTATTGCGAAGCCATCAGAGAAGGCACCAAGTTCTTCACCTCCAGCTTACTCCTCTCGGACAACGAGCAGACGTGGCAGTCAATACAGGAAAACCTCACCTAAATTCCATTTTTCATGTGTACACAAAGAATGGCATTGTATGTAACATTTGGCAATATGAAAAATTAAAGAAAAATGCAGTCAGTGATAGTTTAAATCAGATTTTAAACCCATCTGTATCGCGATTCCCGCCGAAAGTTTATAGTTAATGAGTCAGGCGATCATGTTGTATTGTGACGTCAGAGGCGCGAATGTCACGCAACATGCTAGCACTTTCAATATGTTCATTCACGGCATGTTTACAACGATAGATGTTGAGTCGAAACGAGCGTCAGATTGAGTTATTGAGCGGTATTCTGATGTATTAGATCTACAAACACTAGCCATAATAGAGGACAAATAATTTATTTTGTGGTTCCACACAAATCCATCCTTGTTGAAAAATGAAGCGAGAGAACCTCCAGGCAGTCAACCTGACACAAGGAGCAACGTGAACAAGACAAGCCGACCGCATAAACCTTCGCCGGTTCAGCTTATTTTGAGAAACATGGTTTCAATTGCGACCCAGGAAAACTAATCTACATCAGTAAACACACACACACGCACACACACACACACACACACACACACACACACACACACACACACACACACACACACACACACACACACACACACACACACACACACACACACACACACACACACACACACACACACACACACACATTGAGAACGGAGGTGGTCATGGTAGTTCGAACGGGGGGTTCGAACGGGGGGCATTTTTGCACGGGATTAGTCCGAACCTCCCAGACAAAAGTTATCATATTTGGTTTTAATTTATTTCTGAATAGATTTCACTGAACAGCTAAACGTAATTATTTATTGCTATTGCAGCTGTTTTAAGAGGAAAACGGGGTTGGTGTGAGGTTATAGGCTAGGGTTCGAGGGGGTTCGGTTTTGAAGGGGAGTTCGGACTAACCCGTAAACACAAACACAAACACATAAACACCACACACACGTACACAGACACACACACAAGCACGAATGCACGAACGCACGCACGCACGCACGCACACAAACACACACACACACTCACATACACACACAAACGCACACAAACGCACGCATACACACACACACGCACGCGCGCACACACACGCAACCTCTTGATTTTATTGTGACCAAAACACTGATTCCAGACGATACAGTTATTCACTAATTAAAAAAACTAGTCGAATGATTGATAGTCATATATTTGACTATGTTCCCACCAGGAAGCATTCGTTTTATTTTCAGTTAAAGAAAACACCAGTGGCATTTATATGTTTCCGGTCCAAGCCGACAAAACAAATGTAAAATAAACAAAAAGCGGTGAAGGCGAAAACCACAAAATCCCCCCAAAACCATGGAGCGCTGTGGCACAATGTTTAGAACACCGGACTCTCCATCGAGAGAACCTTAGGCAAGTTCTTTTACTCTACGTTGTCCCACTTCACTTAGTTGTATCAATGAGTACCCCATTATAGGCAGTGGTGGTGTTTATGTATGAATATACTTCGCGCATTAATTTCAGCGTGGCTGAATGTTTCCCAGAAAAGCCGAGATGGTGTTCGATTGAATAGGTCTGCCAGGGAAAAAACTGCAAAGCGCTTTGGGCTGTCCTGAGGACTGTATACCGTACTATATAAGAACGTACATTTTAGCGCGTTAGGTTTGCGTTGTCGTGGGAAAATAAAAATGTGTGTATGTGTATGTGCGTGTGTATGTGGGTGCGTGAGTTGATTAAACCGCAGCGAGCGAATACGACTGCACACGTCCTTTGTGCCGGTGAAAACGAAACTGCGTTAACAAAGAATAATTTCCTCGGCGATAATATGCGCAGTGATTATGATTGTGTCGCGGAACATGTAGGCCTATGTTCGTTTGCCTTATAACTAATTTGCTACCCGACAGTATAGTCATACGTTTCAAGTTGTTCTCTTAGCGATGGTGTTCAATTCCAAGGCGGCGCGTTGACGGTAAGAGGTTGCTTTCAATGTTAATCAACAGTACGGCCTTGTAACAGATTGTTTATGGCATGCATGCCTTACATGGGGTGTTCGTGCCTCTTCCGTCCTCGGCGTTTGAAAAAAAAGGTTTTGTCTTTTTACGGAGAGCTGCACATTTTTCCGTTATTTTGAAAACCATAAACTGGCGGTACCTGCAACTGATTCCCATAGAGACCAACAACCATATGAGGATCAGCATTACGAACACTTCCAGAGCTTAACCGCTGAACAACATCATTCTTTCAAAAGTGGTTCGTTATATTATTGTTTACAAGCATTCTCTCAAAAACGATTAAGAAAATATATTCATTGTAAACAACTGTTATCTAAAAAAGAGACTTTCATTTGAACCCCGCAATACCCCTTCAGCGGACGGGCATGCACGTCTAATTGTCCGCGGTTATAAGTGCGCGCGTACAGGTACGTTCACGGTTCACGGTGCGTAGTTTTGGAGATTTGTTTCATTGTTAGGGGGGTTATTGTTGGAAATTATCCACGGTTCGAGGGAGGTCGTTTTAGGCATGTTCCCCGGTGTACAGGAGGAGTAGTTTCCGACATTTTCCATGTCGAGTGGTGGTAGATTTGGAGATTTCCCCGGTCGATGGGGATTTTTCGCGGTTTGCGCGGGGTAGTTTTTGTAGTGAGATATATTGAGGGCAACCACGAGACGATGCGGTTGCAGCAGAGATGTGGCAGCTCGGGTATCGGGAGAGGGTATTGGTGCAGATATTTGTCACTTGCCTCCAACTGCACCACCCTTGATGTTCATTCAAAATCAATACACTATTCGCAATTTTTTGGTGTGGGCTGAGTCTCCATTTATATATTAAATAGATGCATAAATGTAGACACAGTTGTATGATGTAGACCAATTGTAAATAAACAGCTGAAATAGTGAGACTGCCGTGTAGTTAATGCTATCGTTGGCAGGAAGCCGTCCCTCTTGAAATGTATTATAGTACATTTATAGGCACGGGCAATCAAAGCGAGGTTGAACGACAATTAATTACAACACGCATTTTCGTCGCGCCGCCAGCCACAAGCATACACGTAATAGCAAAATTATGGTCAGTGCAACGATCAATAGCTGTAATATATCAAGTAAAGACGGTGCTGACATCTGCAGGTCGCGTTGACCCATAATGTTGTTGTGTCAACGTTCCGTGCTAATAGTCGCCTGCAGTTTGTCAGTTAGGTAATGTATGATAAGTTGTGTGTTTTGTGTTTTGTTCTGTGTACCCAACACGGCAAGTTATTTTCACAAGCACCAACTGTTGTATAGGCTGCGTAGGACGGTATCACGGCGACGTTGTCGTTGTTGTTTGCAATAAACATTAATAAGAACGTGACAAAACATTCTTGATCTGACACGCCAGAGACACTAAACGAAACTCGTAGACGCGTTTTCTTGACATCAGGTAACCACCCTTTAATCGGTGAGTAGCATATTCTTTATATTGTCCACCAATTCAAATGGTATCATACAAAACGTCGAGGCAATGATGTATCAATTGAAATCTCCTTCTAAGACTGACTGCAGTCACAGGTACAATTAGTAAGAAAACGACCTGTGGTTGTCTTCCTGGCGTTATTGTTGACATCTCAAATGTAACTTTTGTTCCTGTGAACAAAGAGAAACATATGTGTGGAGTTGATGTCCCGAACAAACACGTCGCGTCATGTAAACGCCATCACACGTTCTTGACCTTTCTTAATTACGTCACCAATGGCAGCAACGGCATCGCCCCATGTAACATCAGATTCACCCTCTCGACACACTGCGCTGACGACACGCTTCATGGACCACACAAGTCGCAACACAGTTAAAACAACAATTATCAACAATTAACTCTTGCCGCTGCATGGACGGCATCTCCTCAGGTAACACCGGCTTTACCCTCCAGCCTCGCGCCGCAGAAGACATGCTCCAGTGAGCACACATGTCACAACACGTTAAAACTACAACTGTCAACAATTAACTGTTGTCGCCAATACGTTGAGTAACTCTCCGACGATGCCGTAAGTCGGTCAACGTTCCCATCTACAAGAACTACCAAGCGTAAGTTTTTCTACTTTACTACCTTATCAGACTTACAGCTGGGAATGCTGCCGTGCAAATCGGATGACTTGTAGCAGCACCGCAATGCAGCCAAGAGCATGCATGGCGCAAACTCTCCGACCGTAACAACACACCAACGCTAGTACCAAACTCCTTTATTGTTTTACGGTTAATACTGTTTACAATGCTATAATTTTGACGGATGTTGTAATAGTAGTAGTAGTAGTAGTAGTAGTAGTAGTAGGTTTTATTTGGAATTGTATAAATCACACATACAAATATAAACAATCCGTAAAACAATTGACAAAATGATATACAATTCCAGGTTGACAGCGGAGCCAATTAAGGCTGCAACCAGTTTGTTTTAATTATTCCAATATAAAATGATAATGATTACATAAACTAGTCGCCGTCATCCCCAAAATAACTATTATTAACAATGATTTCACGTGTAGTGTGTTGGTTACGTTCCTATAATCAGTAGAACATATATGTAAATTTAATAACATTAATATTAGATGACACAAATGTTCACATAAGTAGTCTTGCGGAAACAAAAGTGGTTATGCCAAGCTTCAGCAATGGTATAACATCTAAGTAGAATAACATTATATCAAACACATTATGTCAGACGTTTCGGGGTGGAATGAAATTAAACTAGAACGCCATACCCCCTTAGAACATTTGCCTTTAATAATAATATAAAACTATTTAAATTGGGTTTATTTTGTATAACAGTTGGAATTGTATTCCAGATCATCGGACCTTTACATAGCAAACTGTTCGAAGATCTTTTAGTAGAACTGATAATAGGACGTACATTACAGGTTTGTCTTGTTTTATAAAAGTGAATGTCATAGGTAAATGTAAAAATATCCGATAATGAATGTGGCAGACTACCGTGGACATAATTATACATGAATTTTCCAACTTCAATTTCATAAATATCATGCAATTTTATTAGATTTAAATATGTAAAGAGGGGATGTGAATGTTCCCAATAGTTTGTTTTAAGAATGGAACGAACTTTTTTTTGCATAATGAATACTTTTTCGATATGTGTTTTGTATGTGGATCCCCACAAAATGATTCCGTATGTCAAATAGGGGTAAACTAAAGTGTAATAAATTGTTTTAAGTGTAGCTACTGGAAGGTGGCGGTTAACTTTATTAATTATGTATAAAGCACTAGTTAGCTTGTTTTTGCATGCATTTATATGTTCATGCCAATCAAGTCTGTCGCTTATATGAAGGCCTAGAAATGTTATACATTCTGTTCGCTGATTTATGTTATTAGCTATCGCTAATAATAATTCTTCGTTCTGAACAGGACGAGATCTAGAAAATAACATGCATTTTGTCTTAGAAATGTTTAAAGATAGTTTATTGTCACGACACCAGTCAGCTAATATTTCAAATTCATATCTTTATATATTTCATTAATTTGTTTTCCAGTTTTGTATATAATAGTGTCATCAGCAAACAATATTGTCTTGCACATATTTACACAGAATGGAAGGTCATTAATATATAATATAAACAAAAGCGGACCGAGGATAGACCCCTGTGGGACACCGTGTGTGACATCCTGCTGGAGTGAGTCACTAGAACTGTATTTAACATACTATTTCCTGTTTGAAAGGTAACCCTTAAACCATTTGAGTGGAGTAGACATGCAGGTAAATTACTGTTAAGTCTGACAAAAATTACATTGTCCACAAATCGTTCCACGAGTTTATTCTGGTTGTGGATTCGGTGCGACGTCTGGCCTCTTCTTGGTTTTGGTTGAGTCATGACCAACACCCCTTAGGAGTCATACGGCCAGGGTTGGGTGCGCATGCTGGCAATCTTACCTAGGCCACTTTGGTTAAATAAAGCCAGTTGCCATGGCGGTTTAAATGCTTAATTAGAATGGCTTCGCTTCGTGACCAGGAAGTGATGGCCGGCAGCCAAGTCTGTCGTTGCACATTTAAACACTGGATATATTATTTACCAGCATATTTCGCACCAGGCTTATGGATATAACATTCACAATATGTGTATCGGTTGATACAAGAAATGTGTGTGATTTCATCAACCTCGTGTATACTTCATATGCCAGGGATAACGGTTCTTGTTTTCAGATATATATTTTTCTCTCGCTCTTCCTATCTCCATCATAATTTCTTCACATCTATTCCACTTCCTCGTCCTCCTTCTCCCTCCATCTCTCCCTCCCTCGCACCACCTGTCCATCCTTATTTTGTCCACTCTCTCTCCTCCGCTCTTTCATTACGGCCTGTTTTACTCCGTTTTTCAGCTCCTAAATTTGTCACACAATTCATAACAAACGTGTTTGCCAATGGTATGGATTTTAAGAACACTCAAAATCTATATTTTGTCTTCCGATATTCAGTTTTACGTTTCTTCTATTTAATATACAGGTCCTTACCCGGTTAATATACCTCTCGTCTGTCGATTGTGCTTTTGACATAGACTGTTTTACTGGCGTGGACAAAACATTTTCAAAAGTTCTACAAACATAAAATAGGAAATATATATCACGAATAGACATCGTCGAAGCTCAAAGCGTCGTAGTCCCAATAATTTATGCATTTCATTCTTCAATATTCATGCATCGACAGTAACGGGTTCAGGGTAACGTTACGGACACCGTCTCTGACCAGGGACATCAAACAACAGGACATTTATATTATACTTTGTCCTGATATCCTTTAATTGTGTATACCATATTTGT
>CM034533.1:4105464-4262964 GCA_020002185.1 Paraescarpia echinospica | reverse complement strand
GTCTGTTTGACTATTTGTTTTCTAAGCTCGTAAGCCGACGTCTAGTCGACGCTCTATAACAAAAACCTCTTGTCTCCTAGTCGCCTGTCCCTCATCTACAAGGCTTAATCGCCACAACCGGGATTTAGTTGATGCGATTATTGGAACTGTACCACATTCTTAAGGTGGATCACCTTGTTATTTCTAACGACTGCGAGACACCTGTTAGTATGCTGGTGTCCGTAGAGTAGATTCCTGCAAAATGTACTGACGTTTACGCCTGGCCGGGAGAGAAGTCTAACCCCTGTTCAACAAACATCGTTATCAATATTCGTTTGCTGTGTCTTTCTATATTTACCTGACACACAACGGTAAGTCCACCAAGAAACATAACTTGTTTATTTATGGAACTGTATTCAATAAAAGTACAGTATATGATATGTGTACGTATCATGCAGAAAGAAGTACACATGTTATTTGCTGGGTTTTTTCCAAACCACACTGCGATTTTAAACCAAATCAACGAATCTCGTAATTTAACCCATGAAGCGATTGATTAAATTGGACAACCTCATCAATTAATTTTCGTTTTTATGTTTATTACACTGTATATTCAATTATTTCCCGTGGATAGACTACCTAGAGTACAGATATTCCGTGAGTGGTTCATTTTATAATGACATTATTCTTGTGTGTAATTAATTTCAGTTTTGACAATGGGCTGCAACGTATCCAAGGCCGTGCAAGTTGTCGACACGCTCACACCTGTTGCGAAGGTGAGTTACGTTGTCTCTCCCGTGAGCAGTCAATTCTTTGTTTGTTAACACGTCTTAGAGGGATTTGCACATATTCCTATAGCATCGTATCAGTACAGACCGTTATCGTCAGTCGGACTCGCGAACAGCAATAGAACAGCCTTTGCATTTTAATAATACCACTTGCAATTGCATCAAAACAACATTTCTATTTTATTAAAACGATATGGTTAACCGGATGTTTAACTGGTGATCGATTTGGCTGGTGTATATAGTGGTCCGTCTAAATAAGGTATCGATTGAAGGATTTAAAAGCCTAGACCCTGGCCCTAATACGCTAGCAGGCAAGACGATTCGTAAATAATTAATTCGCCTTGATAAGGGTATCCTCGAACTGCAATCGGTGAAATTCTAACAGCCTTTTGAAATCCTAATTAGTTTGTAACTAATCTAAAACATTACCCGCAATTTACTCTGAGAAGCCTTTTCAATAAGACAGATTTGTCATGTAAATGGCCTTGCCAGTATGTTAATTATTGTTGTGCTATTTTTGAATAATTGTGTCAATCTCTTTTTCCCACCAAGGACCACTAAGTTTCTGCAAACAAATAATAAAGCCAAAGTCAGATAAGGCTCTTTGTCATTAGCAATGGACCAGAATTATTTACACAGATTTGCTTTTAAGCCTTTATGCAAGAGGAAGCCTGGTTCAATTGAGCAGCCCTTTTGTTTGTACATGCCTTGTGGCCAGTCCACACCTGTATTCCTAATTATACAAGTCACCTGTACAGTGTTGTTACATGTCGTTGTAGGGTTTGCACTTTCTAGTGATTCCAAATTACTCATGGAGAATACATGTTAATGATTGGTATGTTAAACAAATTTCAGTAGTATAAATGAAATATTTATAACAATACGCGTGTTACAAACAGGGGAAATACACAGTCAAAATTGAGATTTGCAATGGCTCGTGAATGTTGGAATAATACGACATTTTAAAGATTTCTAACTGGTTCATATAATATAATATACTGACCTATCACTTATATAATATAATATACTGACCTATCACTTATTGGCTATACCAGAATCACCGGACTGCAGATGTTACACTGATATCAGTCTAACAGTGCCACAATTTATTAAAAACAATTATTATACTGATTTATGAAATTTTTAAATATTGCTATTCTGTTTGCACAATCCTGTATGGGTGAATTTACAAAATAAAAAAAAATACATTTTAATCAGTCCAAAACAGTTGCATTTGAATAATTTCAAACACTTGCATTTGACTAATTTTCAGCACTCTCATTTGCATACAAATGCAATCGTGTATTGGCGCACGTGTATTTGCATTTGCATTCAATTTGCATTTGCATTTGAATTCAATGTCACCTCTGTAACAGACAAATGGCCAAAGCTAAATCAGATTATTATACAAATATTGTCATACATAAGTCTGATGATCCGCGTCAGTTATGGAACTGCATCAATAACATTTTACATAGACGGCGTGCACCATCGCTACCTGATCATGCATCAATTAAGTCTCTATGTGACTCGTTCTCTAGTCACTTTAAGAATAACATAAGTACTATTCGTTCTGCTTTCTCACGTCATCCTTTAAGTAATGTCAAATTCTCATCATTTGAACCTGCAACAGTTAATGAAGTTAGGACAATAATTATGTCCTCCCCAGTAAGTCTTGTGAACTTGATCCATTCCCAACAATACTGCTAAAAGCATGTTTCGATACAGTAATTGGACCTACAACAAATATTGGAATGACGCTTTGCAAATTTAAAGATTTGTTTTGGATGTAATCTTAACGAGTTTCATGTTGCGTGCGTGTTCTCTATGCCTATTTGAAAATAAAACGGCAGTCAACACAAAATCAGTGCTGCCTTACAATACAACATTATGAGCATGGTTAAAAACTAATTTATTTGGAGAAGCTGAAATAATTAAGTTAATAAGGAGTTGATAAATAAACAATCTTCATAAATAAAAAAAATTATGTGCTGAGCAAATATCCCGTTTTTCCTTGAATCGAATTTGAAGGTTTGTATTAGCCTGTAAGGGTAGTTCTAACAGTTAAGCCGAAGACAAAACAAACACATGGTTAAACGTTGTTATAGTGTTCGTTTCTATACCCCTTTTGAATAGTGTAATTCAATCGAATTTCTAGAAAGATTTTGTCTAATACATTTTATTCGTTTCAGAAATGTAAATAATGATAACATTTAACTGATTACCTTCTTCCGGACAAACGGTTTTAAAACAGCGGTATTAGTCTATTAGACCCTTTTAGCCTACATTATCCAGGCTCTGTGAGGTGGCTGTCGGACTTCCGAGAGTCGGTTAAGCAAGACTATGTCCCTTTCAGACGGTGGACAAACGATGGCGCCGCATCGCGGAACCTAGGCAAGCTCATTGTATAATCCTAGTGGTTCCCTCTAGCGCATTTCAGAGATTGTACGATTAGTCAGCAGGCCAATTTATGTTCAGGATTGTGGCACGTTATTAGCGGATGGCAGTTTGCTGAAAAAAAGCGTTACGTAGCCCCCCCATACTTACAATGTTAACATCAGCACCATATTTTACAGCTTCCAGCGCCTATTACATTTAATACATTTGTAACTTTGTTTGTGTGCAGACTACGCAGCTTACTCAGACTGGGGTTTCACTGATTGCTCTAAAGGAAGAGCATAACATAGCCAGTGTCCCAAACGGCACAGAGGACGCCGCATCAAATATATCAGTAAGTATAGTAGAGGCATATGAAGACGTTAAAATTCACACAAAATGTTATGTCTTTTTGTGTTTGACATATTTGTTATGCCGTCAATATTATATTTCAAACATACAGTCACACAAAGCAAACGCGCATACATACGCATACACGCGGACACACGTGCACAGACGCGCTATTACACACACGAACGTACACACACACGCACACGCGCACGCGCACACGCACACGCACACGCACACGCACACACACTCACACTCACACGCACACGCACACGCACTCGCACACGCACACGCACACACACACTCACACACACACACACACACAAACACACACACACACACACACAAACACACACTCACACACTCACACACACACTCAAAACGCACTCACCCCCCCCCACACACACACATACACACACACTCACACACAACCAAGTCTCACAACACACACAGTTGAGCAGATATAATATAACGCTCTTACTACCTATCAGACAAAAGATGCGGACACGCAGACTTCCGATGTGTCTGCGAAGGAGCAAGAAGCGTCGTCGGACGATGAGGACAACACAAAAACGAACGGAGAAGACGAGGAGAACAACAACGAAATCAGCGTGAAAACATCGAACAAAGTAACCTATAAGCATGGGGAAGTTACTCAACTATTTACTCAGTTTCCAGAACCTATGCTGCTCAAAAATGCCAACGATATTACTGCGAGAAACAGCCGATCGGTCGGTGTAGACGACGAGGAAAACATACAACCTTATCCGTGTGCCACGTGGAAGAACGACGTGTTCAGTGCGGACGAGTTCGTTGAGTTGGATGTCTATGCTGTTGAGGTAGGTGTATTTTGTCATTCACTTAGCAAAAATGTTTCTTTCCTTCGTTGCACGCAGTAGCGTAGTAGAAATAACTTCAGATTCTCAAATGAAGTAACCCAATTTCGCGTATTGTTGTTGACGTTTCAAAGCTTCGGCAATTTCGTTTACTCCACGTTTCATTCACTCAGCGAGTGTGGGAGTGTTGCACATGTGAACGAATATGTTGGCGCAGTTACCACAGCATGGCTGCATGCTTCCCAGAGCTGTCAAATGAACCCGTTTATCTGGAATAAATTATGAAGCGCTTTGAGCAGTTCTACGGACTGGATACCTAGCTACACAAGAACTTAACTTTACATGACTGTCTATATCATTAGGGCTTGAGTTTGTACTGCAATATATTGTAAGTGACCAGTACATTTTAAGTGCTGTGACATCAAGTTATGACACAGCGAACTTTCATAGTGAAAAATGGCAGATTAACCCAATTATATGCCCAATCAAACGGTGCAAGTCAATTGGTCGAAGGATTAAGTGAAAACGCGAATACAACAACATTAACATCATTTGTGTATATTTTCAGGCACCAGATGAGAAAGTTTTCGGCACAATGGATGACCTCGTGAATTACCTCACTCATCCTCCCAGTCAAGTGCCCCAGGGCGCGGGATCCGGCGATATGTCGGATGTGGCGAAAGCGCGAGTTCTCTTCCGGTGGATCACTGCGCAGAATCTGAACACGTTGGACGTCACTGCGGACGCTCCACCGGAAACACCGCTGTGGCACTTGCGCAACATTAAAAACGAGAAAGGAGTCTATTCGGGGCTATATACGGCTATGTGCAGGTGAGAGCGAACATTCAGTTTATGGCGATTGTTGTTCAACTGCACGTCATCGCATTGTCTTCTGCTTTTTGTCATCGGTCATTCAACCGTCGTATTGATCCACTTTTGTATTTTTCCCGATTTCTGTTTAAGTAGTAACGTTACGGGAGGCATATACAGACGAAAACATGTGTACAATGTACGGCTTTTTACAAGCTTTAATACATTTGTTAAGTATCTGCTTCGCTTGGCAGCAAATACGTGGAGGAATGTATTAATGCTTGTTTCTCCAGGAGTGATGCCAAATTAACTATAACATGTTAACAAAGTGAAAGCTCCCGACTGTAATTTTCCTGCTCAGCGGTTTTTTTTTAAATTTCTTTACAGCAGCCATAAGATGTTATTTGCGTTTATGTATATTCACTTTACACTATAATAGTATCTTTGAAATCTACCGCCAGAGTGGCAGGTCTGACGTGCAAGGAACTGCAAGGGGTCGTGAAAGGTGTCAACTATCAACCTGGAGATGAAAGTAAGATTCATGACTTAACAGATCGTTTGGGAAAGGGTCCGGTAACAAAATCGGAGAACGAGTGAACCAATCGTTGTTTCGCCTACTGTAATATGAAACTATTCATAATTTAAATAATTACCCGATCGAAAGAAAACGTCAGTGAATTCGAAGGTTTTAGCCAAAGGATGCACTCATTTACTAAATCGACTGCGCGTATTATTTAAACTATTCACATGCTAAAGAAGTGAATATGTTTCGCGTGTGGAAATATAAATTGAGAAGGAAATTTTTATACAAAATGTAATTGTTGACACCAGTAATATCTGCGTAAATCTTACTTGACGGGAACTTGGTGTTGGTTGTACATGCCGTATTTACTATTCACACTGAATTTACGTAACTTACGTAACTCCAGACATATGCCAAACTTTATTAAATTGCCTAAATTAACAAAAACATTTTAACTCACATTTTAATAATACATATCACACGGCATAAATCTCATCTAATTGTTTCCATCGACAGAAGCACATCTCTAATATGCAAATACAAAATATTTGTTTAAAAGTCGACGCCTCAAAGACAAGCTCATGGACCGCCATCCTGATTGACGATGTCTGGCGATTGGTCGACGTTAACTGGGCCTCCCGTCACGTGATTAACAACGGCCGCGACGATTGGATCCTTGTCGACGATAACGATCAGGGGGCGAAGGACGTCGCAGTAAAACTGTCATCGTTGAAATACGCCTATAACGAATTTTTCTTCTTAACCGACCCGTACCAGTTCGTATACAGCCACATCCCAGGTATGCACGTTATATTTCAAGTATAAAAATCTTTCTCTTGGTATTCGCTTTGGCACACATTTCCAACCAGCGATGTCTGGATGTATTAATTAAAGTAGTTAAAATAACTATGTGTGGTTATTCATCGCCCGGCGTCTTGTCCGACTAGAAGGATGACCACCAACTGGACCCGTCATGGCAAAGATCCCGCGGATTTCATTGATTTAAATTGAAGTGTGCACTTTTTGCGTGAGAATGGCGTAAACATATTAGTCGTATTCACCAAACGTAGGTGGATGCCAACATGAAAATCTGCTAGAAATTACATGTAACTAAAACACACATACATGTTTTACCTATTCTCGTTCGTTTTCTTCCTATCTCCCCATAATATAATACCTGCGACCTACAACATTTTGTTTAATTCCCACGTATAATATAATACATATATCCATGTTGATGCATTTCAGTTCATTCTATACGGATAATTCCTCACGGCGTTAATACGTGAACCAGAAGCAGTTGACGTGTATGATTGCAAGAATTACGTATTTGCTTAGTCGTGCTAGGCTAACGAATTTTACAAAATATGAATTGTATTTGGGATAAAACAGACACCGAAGCTTGGCAGTTACTGGCAAGAAGAGTCACGTTGGACGAGTTCGGTGAAATCGCCTACCTGAAACCGGCCTTCTTTGAGCTGGACCTGCGCATTGTCAGCGACCGCAAGTGCGTCATGCTCACGGCAAATGGCGAAGCAGAACTGGTGATTGGTCTTCCAGAAGGTGGAGAACAGCGCAGGTATGAAACGCGTGTTCTGTTTCATCAAGTTGATGTTAACGCCGTCATATAAAACATCATATGTAGACACTTCCACATCTGCAACAGATTGACTCCAGTCAATGTTAACGCATATGTTAGTGTATTTAATCAGTTTGTATATGCATTGAGTATGGTAAAGATTAGGTGTAATACCGAAAAAAGATCTTGTCTGCGCTTCAATGTATTTAAATAACGTTGAATCATAGGATTGCTGCAAGTTCAACTTTAATTAAACAAACTAATGTATTGTTTCAGGATTACTAGCACCGTAAATATCATGGCCGTGTTAGATCTTGTTTCACGTTCCATTGCACTGCATGCAAGTAGTTACCATGTGACACACCGACATTGAGTGGTACAGCTCCATACGTACGTATTTATTAAAAGCAGTTGGCATTGCTCGTTAAAGAGTTTGCTTGATTCCGTTTCTACTCGCTCCACTCACTTCGTCTCGAGCTGTCCACTCCACGACTCTCCTCAACGAAGCGCAAAACCGGATCCACTCATTTCCAGATTCGATATTCCACTCACTCCTCACTGGAGACACTCCTTCCTCCTTCCGCACTCACTCAATCCTCCTCACTCGATCCTAATATGGATATGGATCCCGCACTCACTCCACGCACTCACTCACTCCTCGCTCCATGCAATGCCGCGCGCGCCGCTTATGCCTCCGTTCACTCATCATCATCAATGCTCAATCCTCACTCCTCCTCACTAAATAAATAAATCATCCGCTCACTCCGCTCAATCAATAAATAAATAAAATCCAAATAAAATAAAACGTCAAATAAATAAATAAATAAATAAACCAAATAAAATAAATAAAATAAAATAAAATAAATAAATAAATAAATAAATAAATAAATAAATAAATAAATCACTCAAATAAACTAAAATAAAACCCCATAAACTCAAAATAAAATGATCAATAAAACCATAAAATAAATAAAATAAAATAAAATAAAATCATCTCATCATCAATCAATCAATAAATCATCAAAATAAATAATCATAAATAAAAAAATAAAATAAATAAATAAATGAAATCAAAATAAATAAACCAAAATAGAATAAATCATCAATAAATAAATAAATCAAATAAATAAAATAAATAAATAAATGAAACTCCTCCTCCTCCACATCCTCCATCCTCCCACCACTCCTTTACACTCCTCCTCCACTCCACTCCGCTCACTCCTCCTCACTCCACTCACTCCACTCCACTCACTCCTCCTCCACTCCACTCGTACTCATCATCACTCAGCATCATCACATCTCATCTGCCTCCTTGCTCCTCATGCGTGGCTCATTACTCACTCATTCCCTCACTCACTCACTCACTCACTCACTCACTCACTCACTCACTCACTCACTCACTCACTCACTCACTCACACACTCACTCACTCACTCACTCACTCACTCACTCACTCACACACACACACACACACTCACTTACTCACTCATAGGTAACGTAACTCATGCTGTGCCTCTCTCCAACTAGTAACGGACATCAGGGTTGAACTCCGTATTATATGATGTATAATTGCCCTTCGCCACTCTCCACGCTGCTGTCTTGCACAAGCCACAACATTCTGAGTAGACCGCACTGACGTTAAAATGTTGACTGTAGTCAACACCAAAACTGTGCATTGTGTCCCTTTAAATAGTCAGTGTATGTAAAAAGCTGGTTTACCATGTGTTTCCAGGCGACGGTTGTCCCGATATGATCCTTAATGCCATTTCATTACTGAGTCTGTGACGGTGCCCAACAAACATCGGTGTCCTTCCCCGCATCCTGTACACAACCATACATTCCGCTGTTGAGCTCTATGTCAGTCTCACGTTACTGCCAGTGAATGTTGTAATTCTTCTAGAGGTGTAAGTAATGCTATTTATAAAATAAAACTAAAAGGCGTCGCAGTCAGAACCGCAACAGCAGGTTCAGTAGTCATAGTATATTAGCATTTATTTACACAATTATAAAGGTGATATTATTGTGATTTATCCGTTTTAATAACATGCTTGTATTTCTTCTGCACAGCTTCGTTGTAAGATAGCCTTACCGACGGTGGGTCAGTTCATGATGAAGCTGTACGCGCAGGACGTCGGGCGAGAGACGAACAAACAGTCGTACAGCTACGTCTGTGCTTACATCATCCACTGCAGGTGAGGGTGATTCTCGACGGTAGCGTATGAGAAGCTAGGTTTACATGAGGCGATACTGTCGCAACGACAAGGCGATGCCGTTGCAAACGACATGAAACAGCCGTGGTTTGTTCTCATGACGTAACAATCTCTTAGTGCGACAACGGTATCACGTCATGTAAACAAGGATTTGTTTATCTGTTGTGAGATAAGGTGACACGTCAACCGTACAGCAATATCACGTGTGCCTCAGTTTAATACCGCCCTTCACCTAGCAATATATCGCAGGTATAACAACGTTCTTTAAAATCATGTCATTGGTCATGTCTCCATCTCCAATACATAGTCGTTCTGAACGTGTAATTTTTGCTGACGCCTTTGACAACACGCTAAGTCGACATGTCCCTTTAAAGCGAACGTAACACGACAGTGGCGCCCTCTTGAGAGTGGCTTAACACGCATTACGTCCATTCTTTCCATGTCTCGCCGCCAGGTAAAAAAGCACATCGGAACAGAAAATATAAGTAAATCAAAACTGAATTACTACCTTTTTAAATAAATCGCCAATTAGTAGGTCAAAGTTCCAAGAAAGCTAAGGTACATAGAAAGAATTGAGTAGACCGCGGCATCTCGGTAGATATACTAACATACTACCCAAGTGTTAATTAGCATGTACACTTTTAATGCTGTATCCACTTATGAATTAGATATATTAATAAGGATTACAAGTAATACAAAACTTTCCTTAATCTAACATACAACTAGCTGATACAAACTCCTTCACATTTCCTCTGGGTGATATTCACGATCCTTACAATTGCCTTGCTAGAACTACATAATTTATGTTTTCTTGCAGCTCGCCGAAGCCCAACTGCGTTCCGTTACCGGCCAATAAAAGACAGGAGTGGGGCCCGGGCCACGACCTGGCTCGCCTCGGCTTGACGGCGCTGACTCACACAGACGGACTGATTGAGGCGGAGAACGGAGAGACAGAGATCCGCTTCAAGGCCGACAGGAACGTTCAGGTAGTCGCCGGCAGTCTCAAATGTGGAACAGATAGGAATCTTTTATCAGGAATCAGAGGCAAACAATTTCGCATGATGTAAAATAATTCCGCTTGACCAGACAATACGTGGTTGCAACTTGATGCCTCAATCGGGGTGCAACTGTAGGTCGTTGGTGAGTGACAACTGGGTACATGTGGATGCCCTTGTTGAGCGTCAGTTGGGTGCACTTCAATGACTTCACAGTCGAACTTCGCATTACGGTCAGCTCGGCATCACAGCCACTCGCAGTGAAGTCATTGAAGTATAGCCGCGAGACAACTTTGTAACAGTAATGCCTATGAAATTAGTCTCATTATTAAGGCCACCTCGCTATCCAGGTCACTTTTGCCCCGCCCCGAGGGTGACCCCGATAGTGAGGTTCAAATATAATGGGGTAGTATTTGAATCAAAAGGAGCTTCGGCGTTTTACAGAAACACAGGTAATTCTGTAAAACGCCGAACCTCCCTTTGCATACCGTGATAATCGACCTGTCGTGTTGCACTCTAAAACGCACCCCCCTGTGTGTGTCGCTGCAGGTTGTAGCCAAGCTGCACAGCAACACGAAGGACGTGACAGAGCTTCGCCAATACGTCGTCAACAGCTACCAAGATGGAGAAGTCATTGTCAATGTCAAACTGCCTGAAAGCGGTGAATATGCGCTGAATTTGTACGCCAAAGACGACATCGTGGATGGCGTTTTCATGAACCCTTGCAGGTATGTAGAAAATGATGTTTCATTAAAATATGCTTAGACAAACCTGCGTACACACGTTTAAACACCCTTTGGTATTACTGAATTCAAAAAATTATTGCGAAAGAAGTCTCCTGTGTATAAGTTATGTTTTATACTATGTTATTTTATTATTAATTATTAAACTAGATATATGATAAGGGTAATAGTTGTATTAATGTCTCAGTCAATTTTGTTTCTGTCACGTTTCGAATCCTATCAGTCATCTTCATCAGACAGCTACCCCCCCCCCCTAGATGGCGATGCGGTAGTCCTTCTGCGCAGTGATGTCATGCACTGGTTTGTGCCCCCGGCCGCGGCCTGGGTGGCTCTTCGTAGATGTGTGAGACTCGGTACTGGCTCTCATCTCGATTCAGTCAATTTTCCTTTTTTCTGTGACTTTTCGAATGCTATCATTATCAGCAATCTTCACCATAAAACTAAAAATAAGTAATAATTCTTCTTAAAATGAACTATTTTCCTATCTAAGCGTTGTTCACCCCCAAATATAACATCAATGCAAATGACGTCTTTGCAATATATTATTGTAGTTTATTTTTACGCTACGATATAGAGTTACTGTATGAAACTCTGCAGTTTTAACATTTGATAAAAACCACAAACCATTGCTTGATAAACAATTGTTCTGAATTGAGTACTTTTTAGTTATCTTTAGGAGCTTTAATTCGTCTCTTCCACAGTTATCTGCTCAATGCCGACACACCAGCAGTCGATCCTACACCTTTCCCGGAATTCCCCAACGGTGATGTGGGAGCATTGCGTGACGCAAAGGGTCTTCACTTCGAGGCAGTCTCGCACCCCGCGGGATTCCTCATCGAGTTGCCGCCAACGGGAGAACTAGAGATGACCTTTAAGGCGGACCCATGTTCTGCAGACACTCGATACGCACCAGGTCGTGCTAGACCACGTGATTCATTGGCAAAACTCGTCCGGAGAGATCTCGTTGATCGCGAGATTTCCGGAGCCAGGTTTGTAATTTCGCGACTAACTATCCGATAGCAAAGTGCCAAAACTTTGGAAAAAACGACATTGCATACACGCGAATGCGAGCATCTGTACGTGAGTGTCTTCTTGCTTGCTTGCTTGATCGTTTGCATGTGCGTGTGTGTGTGCAAGCGTGCGTGCAACCATGTGTGGGTACATCAATGCGTGCGTACGCGCTTGTGTGTTTGTTTGTGTGTGTACCTGCGCGATCGATGTGGTATGGGCATGTAAATAATCAGGCAATCTATGTGTGTGAGTGCGTGTGAATGGGTTTGTGCGTGTGTGCGTTGTGCGTGCGTGTGTGCGTCCGTGCGTACATGCGTGCATATGCGCGCGCTTATGTACGTGTTGTGCGTGTGCAACGCAGACAAATGTGTTCGCAGTTATGTCGTTTTTGATGACGATGACGACAACGACGACGGTTAGGATTAAGATGATGATGATTAAACCGATAAGTTAATTGTTAACTGTACCTGCAGGTGTCTATGCGCTCAAGCTCTATGCTAAAAGCCGAGACAGCGAAGGACACAGCATGGCAAATGTGTACAACTACGTGGTGAAAGTGTCTTCGCCGAAGGAAGATTGTCTGCCGTTTCCGGAGACTAACGGGAAATGGAACAGTTTACTTGACAAGGAGATCATTGCACCGAGAGACGGGATGTTACCGCCACACCAGTCCGTCAAGTTCGCCGCCAGGATTCCGACAGGTAAAGCTTTAATATTTAATTCTACATGTATTGTGTTTCTAAATACACGTGTTCGACCAGATAAGACTGCTTATTTGTCTCGTCCGTTGTCTAATGTGTCTCGTATTTTGTTATTTATATTTTGTTGATGTTCTTTCTTTGATGCCAATTGTCAGATGTCATATCTGTTTGAATCTCAATTATTTTACATTACAATTGCACAGACAACGCATGCAGTAGCCAGCGCAGTAAACCACGATGATGGATTAAACGGCTGAGTAAACTCTGTTACATTATTATTATTATTATTATATTTGGGACATATAATGAAACAGCAGAGGAAACCTTGCGGATTTGCAGATATTCTAAGTATGATGATGCATCCACTTGCAGCGTTCAAAGTTGCCACCATAGGCAAGTCAGGCTGGACGCATCTGTCGAAGGAGGAAGACGGCGTCTGGAGTGGGGACGTCGACACGGGAGAAGCAGGCAACGAAATTCAACTGAGTGCTGTGTTTGAAGAGGGGACGGACACTTATTCGACGCTTCTCGCATACACCGTAAGCCTTTCGTGTATGCAAATTAGTTAGTGTCCGTGTAGTTATACTGACGCTGCTTCTGTTCCGTTTAATGGCATTGAAGTTTAAGTACAAACGGAAGTAGAAGCAACAGTAACACGATCAACTACGATAGTAGACAGGGTTATGGTATCACTTTACCGCCGCGAATATGTGGAATAAAACACTAATTCATAAACTATTCGCAGCTTGACACAAATGTGTGAATCGCCTGGTGTAGTACATATAACTCTAGAGCATTATATGCATTTCGAAATTCAAATATCCTACACAGCTGCATATATATATATATATATATATATATATATATATATTTATATATATATATATACAGTGTATATATATATATACAGTGTGAATATATATATATATATATATATATATAATACTTTTGATTTCGTGACAAGGTGACTGATGAAATCGGAGAGGGCGACACAGAAGAGGACAGCGATGACGACGACAACGAGGACGAAGTCACAACGGAACCAGAGACAAACGACGAACTCGTGCCTTTGACGCATTTCACGGACGACTTCCAACCATTCACGGAATTCCCGGAACCGATGCTGCTTAAAATCGCCAATGACGTGTTGGCGGGTTACGGAAAGCCCGTCCCACACGACGAAGATGGAAAAATAACAGCGTATCCGTGTCCCACTTGGAAGAAGGACGTGTTCAATCTGATAGACTTTACCGAATTGGACGCCCATGCTGTAGAAGTACGGATATAAGATAATAGATTGTCAGGCACCTCTTGCTTTAAAATACAACACATACTATGAGGTAGAGAGTAATGCTGCATTTGCAGATTGCAATTCTTACGTTGCATTTCCAATACAACACATTCATACGTGTCATCAAATTACTGAAACTTTGTTATCGTTTG
Organism: Paraescarpia echinospica; assembly: GCA_020002185.1. Lineage (NCBI taxonomy): Eukaryota > Metazoa > Annelida > Polychaeta > Sabellida > Siboglinidae > Paraescarpia > Paraescarpia echinospica. The sequence continues at coordinate 4,248,623 of CM034533.1, read as the reverse complement.
TGCTAATTTATTAGAAGTATAATAACTGTGTCACCTTTATAGTTCATTGCAAAGAACACAAACGCGGCGTAGGCAATATTACCCTAACCAGTCAACACAATAATTATGCAACCTAGAAACGGTAGACATGTTTCAGAAATACAATTACTCATAAATTAATTGATTACATTATTTTGTAAATTGTGAACGATGTACAAATTTGCATTTACAGACACCTGCAAAAAAATCCTCCGGCAGCATGAGCGACCTTGTGAATTACCTCACTCATCCCCCCAGTCACGTGCCCCAGAGCGCGGGATCCGGCGAGATGACGGATGTGGCGAAGGCGCGAGTTCTCTTCCGGTGGGTCACTGCGCAGGATCTGAACACGTTGGACGTCACCGCGGACGCTCCACCGGAAACACCGCTGTGGCACTTGCGCAATATCAATGACGATAACGGCGACTATACGACGCTGTACGCCGCAATGTGTCGGTGAGAAATTCGCATTTGTCTGTCACTGTGATGCATATTTGTAATAATGGACGCCGTTTTTAAAGCTGTTTTCGGTTTCAGGAAAAACTGCGATAAACGACTATTCGGGGTACATTTTGGACTTAGTAAAATGTTATATTTAAGCCATATCATGGCGATGCTATCACTCGCCATGATGTCATATCCTTTATATATTCCAATATTATGTACACATCTTCTATTAGGCTCTGAGGCCGAAGCACTGTAGTAAGTTGTTTGTTAACAATATAAACGGAAATATCGCGTTTTGCCCTGAAACCTTTAAAATACCAGTTAGTTTTGTTCTAGTTTTTTTTTGGCACTCGGCAATCGTATGATACATTAATTAACATGTTTATAACATGTTTATAACTATGATGGTGAAACTGCCGTAATTTTATTCGTCCAAACGAACGACGCCGAAACAATATTAATGCTCTGCTCCGATCCACAGTTGCCAACGTTGACAATCAGGATTTATCTCCAAGAAACCAAACATATCATGTCTGCTCCGGGTCACGAACTCGTAGTTCATGAACACATGGAGGACTTTGTGATGCACGATATCGTTGCTTTAGTAGACCACACGATAACCATCACTGATGACATCACTGTATTTTTCCCACAGTGCCACGGGGCTCGAATGTAAGGAGCTGCAAGGTCGAGTGAAGGGCGTTAACTACAAATTCGGTGACGAAAGTAAGATCACATTATACTAACTCTGCCATTGTATTAATTATTGCGTATTTACAGCTGAACGATCGGCAAGGTTAAGCTACGATTATTTCAATATCCTCTTATGTATAAGAAAGCGTCGATCCTTTTAGATAATCAACAATTATTAAAAAAATCTTTAATATCATTGCAACAAAATGTAAACTCGTCATGATATATGCCTTTTTAAAGACGCATGCATATTTACTCGATACATAAGTTGTCTTACTTATTGAGACGGTAACACAATTATAAATACAAACATATACAACGACCAGTATACTACGCAATATCAGTCAAAAATATTAATGGTTCTATCACACTCTATGATCATGTTCCTTGTACTTTAATGATAACTAATGTTTGTCAAGTTGCGTACATAAATCAGAACACCATACAAACATATACGCATTCATTGGGACGTGCACGTGTTGTGCTTCTGACATATTCTATATTGTTATATTACTTGACGTCCACAAGTAATCAACACAAGACAGACACTACGGTTGAATGACACAATTACGCACAACTTCCATACGTTTACTAACGTAACTAGAGTGTGTCAAATAACTGCATATATCTGCGCTTCTTCCTGATATAGCATTTAAAATTTACACATCACACCGATTATATCTATACTGCAAGAGCGACAACATTATCAACACAAAACGACCAATCAAGAGAACGGTATATACTATTCTAAATGCACATATTTAAATAGTATTCACCGTTGTGTGATTTTCTACTGTTACCAACAGTCAGCCCAGAGGGGACGAGTTCATGGGCTGCGGTCTTGATCGATGGCGTCTGGCGATTGGTTGACGTACATTGGGGCTCCCGTCACGTGACCGGCGGCGGAAGCGGTGATTGGATCCTGGTCGACAACAACGGAGAGCAAGCGAAGGAAGTAGCCGTCGAACTGTCAGCGACGAAATATGCCTACGACGAATCTTACTTCTTCACCGACCCGTACCAGTTCATATACAGCCACATCCCAGGTGAGGGTCGTTGTATTCTTGATGTTGCTTGTAGACGAGAAATGTGAAATGTCATTCTAACTGTGTAACAACAGACTGATACTTACTGAGGAGTGTCACATCAAACAGACGGGATATTGGTGGTTAAAATCGCTGCCATCCCACCCAAGTTGGACAAGGGAAATATGCTATAAGCTTATGTATACAATAATAATATCCTTGAAAACATACGTTCGATTTACCAAAAAATATAATTAACAGGCCTTTTTTAGGCTGAACGTAGAAATCGAGTATGAACTTTGTTTTCTTTGACGGATTATTCACAACAAAGGTGTCCAGAAACAGAATCCGACGGGTGCCACAGTTAATTTGCATAAATCCTCTATGGCAGCCTCCTCAATGTTATGATCATATCATGCATGTGTGTATCCGCATATCCACAATGTAGATGTGCTTGCAGTTTTAATTTAAAACTTTGCCATTATCTTATTTTGTATGAAATCATGAGAAATGTAGTGTACTGTCACGTGACGGAAAAACAGAACTGTTTGGATCCTGGCAGGTGTCCTACAGAGAGATACGCTCGCACCGTTTCTCTTCATCTTAATGCGTACTAGTCCTTTTCTATGCACTGTAAAACCATAGAGAGAAGGGAAGACTTCAACTCACAAGAACAAAGTTGACGTGTGAAACCGGGTGATCACAGATTTTATAATTTGCCGACGACATCGCACTCTTGGCAAGAGTGGAAATCTCGTGTGGTTTGAAGGTCAATTCTAGACAGGCCGATGGCCTGGAACCACCATGAATTAGCACCAGAAATGTATCGATTTTGGAAAAGATCGAATATGTTCAATATCTCGGCTCCTGAGTCAGATCGAATAGTTTAAATATCTCCCGGGTCAGCTCTACATTTCAGGATAAGAATCACGAAATTACGAGCATGGAAAGCATGTAGCCAATATGGAAATTTGAACCACGCAAGATCACTAGTGGCTTCATGTTCACTGTATCAGTGGAATATGTGCTCCAGTACAGTTGCGAATATTGGACGCTACCAATGACTCTATAAAAAGTAGATGGGTGGGTTACAAAAATGTTACGATCCATATTCAATATTATCTGGAAAGATCCAACAAATGTAGAGTCATATACAAGAATATGAACACCGTTACATAGAAACTTTAAGAAAAATGCTTAAATTATCCGGATTTTGACGCAGATGTGAAGATGAAATGACATCCAAGACCACCGGTAAGATGTTTCATATACAGAAATCACTCAATATATAAATGCAAGTCCACAGAAAAACATAACATAACATGATAATTTAATAGGGCATAGCATAACAATAAGAGACATAGTGTTTGTCACATAAGAAAGTTGTTGAACTGGCCCAGGAACCAAGGAATTTAAGATATTCGACCTTCTCCAAAATGGTTGAAGATGGATTGTGTCAATTGTTCATTGAAAGTCCATGACTGTTTTGAGTGCAGGAAGAGTTGTCGAACTAGTTCTCTCCATTAGCCTACTCAGTGTTATTGCATTGCCGGCTGTAGTCCAACCTGCACGTAATGCATTCTGATTTGCTCTTAGAAAATAAACAGTTTCGCAATGTATTCAGTACGATATCATCTTATTGAAAGTCTCCACAACGATGGAGTTCAGACTATTCCCCTGTTGGCCTACTTCTCTCCCTTACAAAAATCGCCAGATTTTGATATCGAAATTATTTTTAGACCATATAATGCTAACAATCATCAACAAATTGTTTATCAGCCTTACATTCGGCACTCTTCATTTTGGATCGTTTGAATTTAGTTGTTCTGCTAGAATTGACATTGTTGATGGATTTCTCATTACCTCATACAAGTAAAAGGCAATTGCTTAATTCAAAATGCAAGCATATATAGGTTGTGGATATGTGACACACATCAGCACACACACGGATCCACACACATACACACCTGCCTGCGCAGAGCGCATAGCGCAACGGTAAGAGCTTCGGACTCTCGAATGAGAGAACTCGAGTTCGAATCGCGTGCTGCGGTATCGAACCTTGGGGAAGTTCGTTTACTCTACATTGCTTCAGTTCACACAGCTGTATGGATGAGTACCTGGTTATAGACAGTGGTGGATATTTGTGTACGAATAATCTTCGCGCATTAATTGCAGCGTAGCTGAATGCTCCCAGAGAAGACGAGATGGTATTCGATTGAACAAGTCTGCGAGGGAGTAAAGTGTAAAGCGCTTTGAGCAGTCCTGAGGACTGGATGCTTCGCTATATATGAACTTAACTTTTCCCTCTTTTATATGATCATAACGGTTAATACCGAGGAGGCGGCCATATTGGATTTATGCAAATAAACAACAAATGACCAACCATAGAATTTGTTACAGTCGTGATGTCTTAATCATCCAGAAACTGATTTGAATTTAGAATCACTGGAAAATGCAACTATATTTGGAGATAATGGTTATATTAAACACTGGTATGATGGCGGACATGATGGATTTATGCAAATTTCAAAAATGCCCAATGTTTTTTACAGGCATCGATGCCTCGAACCCGCTACTAAATGGCATTTTGAATAATTCTGATAAAATGCAACTATATTTAAAAATAATGGTCATGATGGAATCATTCTGAAATTCCAACTATAACTGGATATAAAATCAAAACAATGATAGAGTGGCTGCCATGATGGACTTATGCAAATTAAAAATGACTCATATATTGAAATAAACTAAGTTATAACACTACAATGCCACCAGTTGACATTAGTCACTTTTGCATTAGTAATAGTTGCACATATCTAAACAGTGGTTGTTTTCGCGTCATAATGTAAGTTCATAGATGCCATACTAAAGTGTGATTTTGAAGTTATGCTTTATAGATAAACAAGTAGCGTAAGACGAATTCATGATACACCATTAGTACGAAATAGTTAATCCATTGAGCTATTTTGATAATACGTTGCGTTTATTTATTCAGATGACACTGAGGCTTGGCAGTTGCTGGCAAGAAACGTCACCTTGAGGGAGTTCGGAGAAATCGCCTTCTTGAAGCCGCCATTCTTTGACTTAGGACTTCGCATTGTTAGTGACCGGAAGTTAAACATGGTCGCGGAGGAAGGAGAAGCTGAACTGGTCATTGGACTTCCAGAAGGAGGCGAAAAACGCGGGTATGGACTATTGAAATGAATATCACCGCTGTCTAGAGCCAGATACTTAGTTATGCAGCTGAAGTTTAGTAACGTGGAGAGAAAGAGCTCAGTGTTCGAAGCGGCGGTAAGAGATTATATAATGATATAATATTGTAATGATATAACAAATATATTTATATATTTTAGTGTATTATAATCTCTCTCTCTCTCTCTCTCTCTCTCTCTCTCTCTCTCTCTATATATATATATATATATATATATATATAAATAATTTGTGTTACCATCGTGGTTATTGCTGAAATGGTTGCCCTCGAAGTCATTATTTTAACTGACGAATCCATATTTGTATTACTATTACTACATTTTCGTCATTCACTAAAAGTAATAATGTATTCACAGATTCATTTACAAGATGTGGCAATGGAGAGACGACGATGTCGATTCATCAAATGTCGATTCGGAATTCAAAAGATACGTTTTCATGCAACAAGTTGCCGGAGAGGTAAGGCTTACATTGACGCTGAGTTAGCTTGAAATGAGCAGAGGTCGGGCTTAAGCAAATATTAAGCATTGCAATACCTATATAATAACATTACTCATGGTATAATAACGGCAATATATGTTTATAACTAAATAAATAACGTGTGAGCAATAAGCTGCACATAAAATAATGGCCATAAGTTCAGCAAGTATGACAGATCTCTGCAAATTGGCAAAATGTAGATATCAGCGTATTCACAAGCGCCTGTGATATAATCTTGTGCTGCTGTTTGCCTCAGCACGTTTGTACCTTCATGTTCTAATATGATAACAGGTCGTGTTTTCCGAAGTAATGAAATGATACAAATTGTGGTACGTACATATTGTGTGAATAACGGTTGCTTAGGGATCTTCTCAGAATATCCATGTCAGTTATCTGACGAAATTACTTTCATCTGGTTTCAGTTTCACCCTCAGACAGATCAATGTATTAAATATTATCCGTCCGATGCGTAAACTATCGATTTCCGTCGCCAGACAAATTGCCTCTGACCCCCCCTAACAAAAGTAAATCAATCTGATATTGGACATCGACGTTTTGATGATCCTCAACAAGCACATTTCGTTTTAGTTGCGTTGCACCGTCTACTTCCCGAAAGCTGGCAAGTTCCAACTGGAATTATTTGTGCAAGATGGAGAAGACGAAGTGGACAGCAGATCATACAGCCTGGCGTGTGCCTACGTCATCCACTGCAGGTTTGTATAACTTCATACAATACAACATCGCTTTTGTATTTGATATTGGTCCCGTCACAAAAGGCAGGCCGGTTTTGTGCTAGCGTTTGTGCTAATATAAAACAATGCTGTTGCAATAGAGACACCTATATCAGTTGCAACACTTGTCCAAAGGAAACATACATTGAAAACCTTTGTTGAAAATCATGACAGGTGTCACCGAGACATACGAGAGGTGTGAATAGAAAAACAAGAAATGTAATAGATCTATATGTTTTGTTCATTATTGTACGAAAACAATATGAAACACCCACACGTACACCATATTTGTCACAAGAAAGATATATGTATGGTTTGCGGACTTCGTTTTAATTTAATCTGTTATTTCGGTGATGCTACTCAATAATGGGACATCACACATAATTATGCCACTAATCCGCAATCGTGTGACCATCACATTTTGTCGGTTTCTGTCTCTTGGCCTTGTCTCAAAAGCCTAGGGCTTGTTAGGCAAAATATAATATATATTATATAAACACGTAATTATAACTCTGTATAATTAGGCAAAATTTTGAATATTGTACAAACGTGGAATCCAAATTGTATACATTAGAGAAAAGACAACGGGAACAATTAATGTGAATGTGAGAGACGCTAACAATAAAACAGCGACTACGCGAACAATTGTCAAATACATTGGAAAGGTGACACGTAGCTACTAAACGTTAAACTCTCAATAAATGAACAGCTGACTTGTCCGCTTGCCACCCGGAGTTTATGTTCGTTCTATTGTTAAATCTACGTGTTAACACCTAAACGTATTGCATGTGTGCATTGTTGGGCATGCGGACAAAACGTACTATAGCTACAGTTGTCTTGCAGTTCCCCAAAAGAGAACTGTGTTCCAATGCCCGCCAACGACAGGAAGGAATGGGGTCCTGGCGCTGACATCGCGCGGCTCGGCTTGACCGCTCTCACCCACAAGGACGGACTTGTAGAGGTGGAGAATGGAGAGACGGAGATCCGGTTTAAGGCCGAAAAGGATGTCAAGGTAATTATCCGTGGACATGGCAGTAGTGGATACAATGCTAGGTGAACTAAATATGTTTTAATATTTAAACATGAACTGACCGTGTTGTGCTTGACGTCATTCGTAAGCATCACCATGTATTGTACTTGGTGCAGTTACTGTAGTAGGCGATTATGATTCTCAGGTTCAATAAACCAGCTGCATGGTTTTCCTGGTGGTATCCTTGTACACATCATGTCAGACTCGTGCACTGCTGCTCTACTTTTGCACTCGTTGTCCTCCAGTGCTCCTCATCAGTTCTCCCCTTCCTTCACTCGTCATCCTCCACCGAATGTCTTAAATCTCTCTTATCACAATCTCAGCTGCAGTATTCCCTTTTCCAGCCTTGTTTTGTTTGTTTGTACTTTGCTCTCTTTTGTATTATTTCTAACTCCATTTTTATTTACTGACCTCTGCACACCTCTGCGGGTTTTGTGGTAATATTCCAGATCATAAGTGTCTTCAATAAATTAATATCTTGTGGACTCTCTCTAGTCGTAATGCGAGTTATATTATCCCAATGTCTACCTCTAACTGTCACGTTGTAACAATGTGTTCTGATTTGTTATTTCTCAAATTTATTATCGCATGGCCTAAGTATCCCCCTTGCATATCCTTTGTTTTCCCTGGGTTTGCCCATGATGTTTAGTTCTGTGGGAGTTTTGTTATGGTTGCTATGAAAATCTTGTATCCTTTTTCTTCTGTCCATGATACTTTCAGCATTCTTTTTAAGAAACACTTATGTTATTGATTCCATTATATAATTTCTGTCAATAACTCAAACACACATAATGCATAAGAACATCCGTGTATCGTTTGTGATTGTAGATCTTGGCAAAGCTCCACAGCAACTCCAAAGACGCGACTGAACTACGTAATTACGTCGTCCACCATCAAGAAGACGGTGAAGTCGTCATACACATCAAACTGCCGGACAGTGGTGAATATGCCCTGAACATATTTGGCAAAGACGCTTCGGCGGAAGGCTCATACCCGGGCTTATGCAGGCACGTGAAGCGATATTTTGTGGAAACGAAATTCACCAGTTGTATGTTGATCTGATAAGGGCAGCTTGTCTTGATAAGAAATTATAAAATGGTGTTACATCTTCTTAAATCCGTGCACACTATCAGTACAACACCATATAGCTATGTAGCCAGTCGTGTGGAAACGGACCAAAACGTATGGCCTGTTTGATATGTAATGAATTCCGACTCCCGACTACCGACTACCAATTTGTGACTGCCGAGTCGAGATTCAAATTGGAACGGGTATCATGTGTTTGTACCAAGGGTAGTTGGATTGGCTTGTTGGCTATTCACGCCAGAATCATGATCGTGCTTTAGTTGGTCGATCTAGTTGGTGTATAGTCCTCAATCGGATGTAGCACCGATTATGTGAGGCGGGAGAGGTCCAAGGTCCACCAACTGGCGACGGTTGGTCAGTCGGCGAGATGTATGATTAACTAATGACCAACGCCCTCTCTTCCCCAGCTACCTGCTTAGAGCCGACACCCCAGCGTTTGACCCGACATCCTTCCCGGAGATCGCCAACGGTGAACTGGGCGCCACGAACAACGCGGCAAATATCCACTTCGAGGCCGTCTCTCATCCTGCGGGTTTCATAGAAGCGCCGCCTTCCGGTCAGATAGAGATGACCTTTCAGGCTGATCCGTGCAAGATGACCATGGATCTCATTCTGCAAACACCAGACGGACCTCGTCCAGTAGACAGACACGTTATGTACGGACAACGTTCGACCGGCGAGATTGTCATGAACGTGACGTTTCCGGAAGCAGGTATGTTGAAGAACATGCAGGCAGAAAGTTACTTAACATACTTTTATTCAAACTATTATTATGTATGCTACAGCTAGAATAACCACACTATATCGCACACAGTTTATTGTTTACGGTTCGCTTTAATGCGTTTACGTGACGTTCCAGCCTAATCACATATTTAGTCAGATATATTTGTTTTCAAATAACATACACGCGTCTGATCAACAATAAACTCATGATGTTGATGTGTATAGTGCGCGTAGTTAACAACGGTTATTATAACTATAGCATACTGCTGCATATACTAACTTAGTGTAATGCTAATCTGTACATTATGAACACGGGTCATATTTCACACTTACTGATTCCCGACAGAAGAGCAATCCGTTCTTTGTTTCTGCTGGGTTCCTGACATTAAACTTGTACTTTAGGTATCTACGCACTCAACATCTACGCCAATAGCCGCGATGACGACGGAAGTTCCTTGTCCAACGTCTACAATTACATCATTAAAGTGACGTCTCCGATGGAGAACTGCGAAGAATTCCCAGGCGTCACCGGCGCTTGGAGCGGCGGGGTTGACAACGAGATCCTGGAACCTCGGAATGGCTCCCTGCTCGCGAAACAAACGGTGGAATTCGTCGTCAAGATTCCAGAAGGTGATCCAGCTGGTCTAAAGTACAGTGTGTGTGTGTGTGTGCGTGAGTATGCGGATGTGTGTGGTGTGCATGCGTGTGCATGTACCCATGTGCGCGTGTGCGTGTGCGCATGTGTGCCAGTTGGTCTAAAATACATTATGTGTGTATGCGTGCGTGTTTGCGTGCGAGCGCGTGCGCGTGTGTGTGCATGTTGTTCACCCTGTCGTTATATATCCGTAGAGACTGATCGATCACACTTTATTGAACGTGTCGTGTACTTACAGCTGTAGACGTTGCGACAATTGGCAGTTCCGGTTGGACCCATTTGACGAACGACGGTTATGGCATCTGGAAAGGAGCCGTTGACACCGGAGAAGGCGGACATGAATTGGAACTGAGTGCAAAAACCGACGAGGGATCAAACTCCTATCTCACTCTGCTCAAGTATAATGTACGTGCACGAATGGTGTAATTCACATTCTCTCACTCCCGCTCAGTCCTCTTCGTGCCCTCGGTGGCACATAAAGCATTAAAAGGAGAGCGCAGCTGCTGTCGGTCGGCACCCTCTGAGTTGATCGCACTCCAGTTCAGCTGGGAGGCCTTCATTTCCTTAACAACTAGTCGTATCCATGTCTCTTTTGGGCGACCTCGTCTCCTTCTTCCGTCCGCTGTCCAGCATAAGGCTATCTTGGGTAGTCCACCTATATGTAAATTAATAATATTCTCGCAGTAATTGTATCGTGGCTTAACGTGTCTCCTATGAACTTGTTGGACAGGTGGTGAAGAGAAAAATGCTTTAAGAATTTCGAAAACATATATAATTATATAAATATATACATGTATATATATATATATATATATATGTATACCCATATATAATATATATATATATATATATATATATATACTGCAAGAGAACTGTCCTTTTTAATTTTAATTTAAAATCAAGCAAATGGATAATTTTGGATTAACACAGTTCACATTGTGTCGAACTGGTTGCTCACGCTGAGAGTCTTCTGTGGAGCATTCGTCGTTTATATATTGCCACATGCTCGTCGTTTAGGTCGTGTCAGACGACGCCTTGGAGGAACTGAAAGAAAAACAAAACGACGACGCCATCGAAGCCGAGTTGCGACGAGCGGAAGTGGAAGAAATTCGACAAAAGAGGAAAAACGACTTCAACGAAACACGACAAGGTATCTATTCTATGTAAAATAAAACACTTGTACGTTATGTGCAAAAGTAGCAAATCAACAACTGCTCGACCAACTGCATGTATACAATATGTTGCACTCACATAAAAAAGTAGTGGATTCCTTGTCTACTTGTAATCTGAAAAGCGTGTTGTCTTGTATGGCAGTCTTATTATAAAATACATTTGGTGATGGTGTTTCATGAACTATAATAAACATCAGCATTTTTTATTAACTATAATAAACATCGGCATTAACCACCTCCCAAGTATTTGAAATAATTTTTTTCGTGGTGAGAATGTTTATCAATTAGAAGAGCAATTCAAATATAAATTTCTTGGAGCCACGACTTTGGAGTTTAACCTACATAAAAGTATTTCTTGTATCTTGCTGCTGTATACAACGCCGCATTCCTAGCCCCAACCATCAATAAATATGGACTGCCTCTTGTCGACAAATGTGATACCTAGAAACTAATGACTACATTACTATCTCATAATTTAATAGTAACTTTTACGTTTTACTCAACACACGTATTTAGAAGAAAAAAACGCCAAAGAGTAATATTACAGCAGGTAATAGTTTTCTTAGCAGAATGTCTCTTTTTTTCTAGGACTACTACAAGCGATAGAAAAACAAAACATCGAACAGATGCGCGCCGCCATAAAGACCGTCGAGAATAAGCGATACATCTCGAGACTTCAGCGAGAATACGACCAAGCGAAGAAGCTCTTGAGGTCCCTGTTGCGAATAGAGTCGCTGAGACACGCGGTCATGAAACTCGACAAGAAGACGATGGCCGAAATACGCAGCTACGCTCGCCCACCAAAACTGGTGCATGACGTCATGAGAGCATCATTGCTGTTGCTTGGCGACCATGAAGGCAAAACAAAGGTAACTAAAAATTCGTTAGTAATGGACACATTCAGATTTTTAGTTCACAATCTTAATTATGAGCGTGACCGTAGACAAGGTTCGGCTTTGCAACCGTGTTTAGTTATACATAAGATATAACGAAGGTGTCAAATATTTGTTAGTTCAGTCACGTGTATACGTTTCTCACAGAAACAAACTCTGTTTTTGTTGTTGTCCCAAAGACATGCAATTTATTGCAACTTACGACTGAATCTTCGACTGACTTACATTTCCGACGGACATTTTGACAAGCTTGTCGGACCTTATTTCGCAAAGTCACACAAGGGACCTCACAATTAGCTTTTTTATCTACTCTTCTAGGTGCTGTGATTTCGGATTCAGGTTAACGTTAGACTCAATGTTTGTTTACAAAACGTAGGTAGATGTATATTTCTGCAAAGGAAACCGACGGGAATCAGAACACTACGTCGTTGAACATATGCCGTACGTCACAACGCCATACATCAACACATATTTAACGACTACTTCGTTAGGATACATACCACGCCCAAACAAATCTAACGTCTTACGAAAATCTGGGGGGATGGTTATTGCAGCGAGAAATCCCCAACTATTAGAAGTGTTCAAGTAATATGGAATAATTCATTTGCAATTGAGTACTTCTTACACTTACATAAGTGCAAGCACTTACATACTCAGATGTGTGAGATGGTAAAGCCGTATGAGTTGATGTGCCATGCATGATATCATGTAGTAAAACAACAAGTAACGTTTGTTTGCTTATATTTTGTAATGCTACGTATGTCTGGTACTGTCTAACTTGCTCAGGTAATCCTATTCAAAAGTTAGATATTCGTTCCATGATGATATACAACAGAGGAGACTGTGTTGTCGAGTAATCGAGTGGGTGGTCATCATCGCAAGCATACAAAGCATTTGCTGCAGATATTCCCATGGCTGGCCTCACCCAGACTATGATCCTACCTTTGTTACCAACTTTGTCAAACAATAAGAACGATCGATATACACACGTTCTTCCCTGTGTACATAACTATGCATGCCGATCGATTGTGTGCGTAAACGTACACAAGTGTCTTACTTTGCGATTGTGTGATAACGCTTGGGTTTCAGCGATGGTCTTCCCAGTCCATTCTAAATTGTCTAAAAAGTGACAAAAGGCATTTCGGGAAACTTTGTAATTGCTTAAACTATGCCTATTTTCAACCTACTTCCTGTTCCGTTACTTCCTTGGGCTTGTGCACTTACCAACGACTGATTTTCAGCCTTAAAACGGACATCACATTTTCATGAAATAATTATTTTCTTAGAACATCACCAACATGTCTTTTTGTCGCTAGTCGTTCGAATAATTGTTGCAATGTTCTTTCTTTAGAAATGGCAGAAATGTCAGCCCCGCTGTAAGACAATCGGCGCGAAAGGATTACCGAGTAGAGTTCGCCAGTTCAGCCTGGATAAGGTTCATCCGGAAATAGCAGCACGTTCCAAAGAAATGCTGCAACACTTCCGGTTGGACGACGTCAGAGACAGAAGCGCAGGCGCAGCGGCATTCTACGTTTGGGTAACTGATATAATCGTGCTTTATTCTGAATAAAATGTGTGACCTGCCATAGCGAACCGGGCAATAAGTCGCTCATTCTGCAACCAAGCCAAAAATATCGGACTAGATGATGTCCGATAAATTTGGTGATTTTGGAAGAAATGCATAACTTAAATCAATAATCCCGCCTTTCAATGTCCTGTTTGTTTCCTTTACAAATAATTCAAAACTAATAGAATATCAATTGCATAGTTGCATTAGGAATGTATTTGTCCGTAACACCATTTTTTAAAAGGTAACTTTTTCAAATTGTATCTCATTGCATTAAATAATCAAACTACAGAAGATATTTTTAAAAGTGAGGCATCATGTAAGAGCTTGCAATCAATGGAATACAAATACATAACATTATTTCACAATTTTGCAATATAATTGTCAGTTTGCTGTGTCAGGTCACGCCATTTCATTAGTGTTACTGTGTGGGTTATTTTTGTTTACCTAAGTAAAGTTACAATGAAAATACGTAATATAAATAAATGTGGCATATCAAACCTAGATACCAGAAGATTAATATGAGATGAGATAAAACTTGGTTGACATTTATTGGCTATTGTCAGAAATGCATTTTATTATTTAAGAAATATAGAAGAATTAGAGACGACGATGTAATGTAATAAAATCGACAAATATATCAAAAGGGCTGATTTCATATCAACAACCAAGTGAGATTATGGATTAACCAAAGTCTTCCTTGCCCATTATATATATATTGTTTCCATTTTGTTCTGGGTGGCAATCTTGTGCAATCTTGTTTGCGTGATTTATGTAGTCCGAGTACCTGGAGAGCACGCTATATGAACTTACCGTCTTATCACGATTAGTTATCATTGTGTGTCCTACGTTCAGGCGTCATCCAATTCGGTTTCCCATTGGTATTATCCCGCTCTTCTGGTCCATTTGACTGCTTCGGTGAATGCAAGGGTATTTCACGACGTGCCAACTTGGACCCTCTAACGTACACTTTCAATTTCAGGTAGTGGGAATGACGGAAGAGTTGACGATGCTGAAAGAAGTAGACGAGTCCATCACGCCGGCGACGTTGGCCCGACAGAAGGAGATTCTCGCTCCCTGAACCGTTCATGTCGGATGACAGAGATACAGGAATGATTAAGAGGGTTGAAGGCACAACTATTGTTCCGTTTACTGTGTGATATATATGTGTACATATGTTTGATATAATATTTATAATATGCATGCGTTATTAGTATCACAAACGTGTTCTTGCTTTTAAGACAGCAAATATGCTGAATCTAGCTGTAACGATATATAATATAGTGTAAAGTATCTAAATATACAATATAATTTATTTTTATTTTAAATGTGACATGTCACCATTTAAATGATGCACAAATGCGAGTGTTTGCAGCATTCAACAGTGGTGATAGTCGTCTCATTGCTGCTAAAACAAGACTAACATAACATATCCATTGCACATTGTATGAACAGTTGTTACCATGCCAAGAGTTTTTGTTTGTAATTAAAGCTAAGCCCATTTATTGAAGACTATTTATGAACTAGTAAGAGTATATATATATATATATATATATATATATATTCACGAATACTTTGAAGTCGTCGAGAAGTTCTGATATTCTACAACATATATGTTTGCATACAGTAACGCCATGCCAATGCTATGATATATGTTGTTATGGGCTTTCTTCACGTACCTCGCACTTAATGCATTGGAAGTAACACACGCACTGTCTCGTGGTCTAGTTTAAGTGTGTCAGCAAAATATGTTGATGCTGCATTGGTTAATAACCATCCGATTGCAGGTTAATAATCATCCGATTGCAGGTTAATAACCATCCGATTGCAGGTTTATGACCTAGTAGCATTGAATAGGGTGCACTGTTTTGTA
The DNA here is from genome assembly GCA_020002185.1 of Paraescarpia echinospica. Lineage (NCBI taxonomy): Eukaryota > Metazoa > Annelida > Polychaeta > Sabellida > Siboglinidae > Paraescarpia > Paraescarpia echinospica. The sequence continues at coordinate 4,233,020 of CM034533.1, read as the reverse complement.
TTGTAATTTATTCCAGTAGAATAAAGGTTATAAGAAAACTAATTACTGCGTTTGTATATCATTTTCTTTGTTCAACACACTATGTGATTGGTTGTTTTTTGTCACGTACTGATCTCTTACATAATAACGTGAACGCTTTGATTGACTTTTAGTGTCTTCATGTTTGTAAAGTAATTTCCCTATCCATCACATAACATGTTGGCTATTAATATGTCCATCAAGCCGTCAAAATGGATACCAAACACGTGGAAGGTTCTGACTTTTCCTCATATGTTTTGTTGAAATTCTGGCTCCAACATTTTTTCTTTATGACAAAAATATAAGGCAGCTTTATGCGGGAATGTTTTACTTATGAGATGGCAAGTAGCAATTAGTTAAGGTAAGCCACGTTTTTTTAGATGTGTCCAGGAACATCAGATCATCTGTGTCACAACAACGTTTGTTCGTAACGCTAAGCTTACCATCGACAAACATACTTTCTGCTTTCTTATTTAGACACCACATATCTCAACAAAAATAGATTCAAGAATGTTTACAAACTAACAAATTTAATAAGAATACATTATGTCATTGATTATAACGTTACACTACGTGTGTTCCATAACATAACACAATAAAACCTACACATTTCTATTATCTATGTAGATCATATATAATATTAAAACGTATATGTGTATATTTTAAAACACAATTACGAAAAAGCCTTGTTAAAAAGAAAGGCTTTTCAAGTCCCTCTTAGAACGTCCAGAGTTACGTTGTGTTCTTAGCTCTAATGGAAGATATGTCCAGAGGGTAGGCCAAGCGAAGATTGCGACAGGGAACATAAGCAGATTCACGGTGAACAAGGTACTTTGGAGTGTTTGCATGCGTGGCGGCATGCATCAAAGTCAACAGTTTAAGCTGAATTTGCTGCGCTACAGGTACTCAATGCAGCTCTCGTAGTGCCGCCGTCTGTGTTGGTCAGGCGGAGTAAACGGAGGACGACACGCGCAGTTGATCGCTGAACCATCTCTAGTCAGTGCGACAAGGTTTCGGTAATGCCGTACAGGGCCGCGTTTCCGAAGTCGAGTCGCGACGTGACTAGCGCGTGTACAAGCGTCTTGCAAGCTGTAAGCGGGGAAGATGGTCGCATTCGCGCTATGCCACGTAGTTGGGCGTAGGCTGTCTGACAGGTACGGCTAACGTGTGCGGCCATCGACATCGAGGAGTCGAGCTGCACTCCAAGGTCACGAATGTTGGCGGAAGTGCTGACGTTGCAACTGCAGATGTCGATGGGAAGAGGCGGTGGCTGTGGAACACGGTTGTTTGGTGCTGCAAACAGTATCGCCTCTGTCTTCGCCTCGTTCAAAAGCAGGTAGCGCGATGCCAGCCACACTTTTTATATTGTGTCATTAGGAGACACCAATTTTATTATTCGGATTACGGACCCTCCGGCGTTGTTTTTGCCAAAACGGAAATAAAAATAAAATTGCAATTTTAAACTTGTATTTCTGATCGAAATGCCGAACCAATGATTGTGTATCGATTCATCGAGCATTTACGGTTTCGGACACTGATTTTCCGCGATCGCGGAAAACGGAAAGAATTCGTGGAATCGGTGTTTTAAATCGGAATTTGCCTTTTCAAAAGGAAATTCCGCGATCTTGGAAAACGTATGGAATTCCGCGTAATCGATATATCGAAACGGGATTTGTGTTTTCGAACGGAAACTCCATAAACGCTGAAAGAGTACACTGACCAACACCGTACACGATGCTGTCTTTATTGGCGATATTTTGAAACAAACATGATTACTCTGCAACGGTATTCGTTTATTTTGGTGGATTTATTAAGCAGGATTGTGTGTACATATTCAGGTTTCGAACACAAAGCACAAAGGAATAACAACAGCCTAGGTTACGCTGGCTCAAAGCGATATAGTCCGAGTTTTGTAGTTCTCACAAATTCCGTTGAATGGCGTCAAATTAGTTGAACACAATTATTAGTGAAACAGCATCAGTGATTTGAACATTCATAATTTTTAATATGACTGCTTGTGTAATTTACATCTGTTAACTTATATATTAAGCACTGCTCCATTAGAAACAACCAGTCATTTATGTTATTGTGTGAGAGGAATTATTTTATTATCTAAATTGATTATGTACGGCTGTTACTGTGTTGCAAATATTGCACAAATAAATGTTGTTAGAAAAGTTAACCACACAGAAAAACAGAACTATATAGATTCGTAGATCACAACATTGTGATATTTTAATATTTGACAGAATGTATTATTTCTCAAAGTAAACTTTGAAATATTTTGAGGTACGACAATCAAGTCCTAATTATGCCAGTCAAATTAATATTACACAGCAAGATATATCCTGCCTCTAATCTACACGTCTATTGCTGTAATGTTTACACACCATAATGGTATCTGGCAAGTCTTGTTATCAGTACTCGTTATTTTAAATTTTACTAGTCTTCAACATTTATTAAACTTTCATAAAAGTATGTGTCTAGTAAGTTTTGATACAAGGCTAACTAAGTTTTTTAGCAATGTACTTTAGGGCTCATATGACAATTCACGTCTTTACGCAAAACACATTTTTCGTGCAAAGACTTTTATTCCCCCCCTCCTCCCTAACAAAAATGTCTCAAAAATCTGTAATCCTAACAATCAAATTGTTGTGGCCAGATCATGTAATTTTTTATTCTGCATTTATCAAGTATCTTTTACCTAACATCTTATCACCGTAAGTTTTTGACAATGCAGATATTGTAGTACCTTTTCTGATGTTCTGGGATTCGCTTGGGTTTGATATTTTTAGTCGTCCTTGGTAAACTTTTACATTTAGTCAATTATTAGTTTATGACGTTTGTCTATTTTTTCTTTTTAAGGTACTCTACTGTGTTATTTATTTTACGCGACAACTTTACAACATGTAAACTTTGCGTGTGTATGCTATAATATTGTATGTTTGTGTGTTTTATTTTGTATTGACAAAGCTAATTATTTAATTATGTAATCAATGGATAAGCCTGAAGAAAATGTTCTGTTTTATAATGTATTTCAGGACACACAATATAGTATTTTTGATTTTGAATTTTTGATTTTGATTTCAAATTTCACACAACGGGATATCCGTTCGGCGGCGGACGCAGAATCATTTTGCTGAAATTCAACATAGAGTTGGGTGTCGTCATAGCGAACCCCGTGCTTCGTGAAGACGTCCGACCACCACAGTATATAGACAAAAGCAGAGGGCCCAAAACACTGCCCTGTGGAACTCCATGTCGGAATCGGCTGTCGCAAGAAAATCAATCATCTGAAATTATAGCCACCTTTAGTAAAAAAACTCAAGACTTTCTAATGTTGTTTGAAATAGCATTCCCACCCTAAACCGTTCACGGTTCCTTGCACTAATGATGACTCTTGCGCGTCCCTATTTTCACTATTTTAGCTATTGATTCTTATATGTTACACCTCTGAGTTCAGATTCCTGAGGATACATAAATTGATTATTGTTATTATTCTTACATAACCGTTATCACAACCTGTCCAGTCCAGCAAACATCGATGCGGAAATTAAGAAAAGGATGAAGTGTGCCTGTGTTGCATATGGAAGACTAAATCGCCGTGTCTTCTCAGAACATGGGTTTAGGACATCCACTAACATCCTGGTGTACACAGTTGTTGTGCTGACCACACTGTTGTATGGCAGTGAAACATGGGTTGCCTATCGTCGTCACACCATCTCTTGAACAGTTTCAACAGCGCACACTCAGAGCTATCCTGGGAGTCTGCTGGCAAGACCGAATGACCAATGCCAGCATTCTTGAACAGGCAAGCACTACCAGCACTGAGGCCCGACTGGTTAAAACTCATCTATGTTGGGCTGGGAATGTTAAGTACATGCCATACACCAGAGTCCCAAAGCAATTACATTATTCTCAACTTTCTACTGGCAAATGTGCTACCGGGGCAACAGAAACGTTACAGAGATAAAATGAAAACAAAACTTAAGAGATGCAACAAAGAAGCGACTACGTGGGAAATTGACAGTAAAGACCGTGTGCGATGGAAATCCATATGCAAAACCGAGAGAGAGAGAGAGAGAGAGAGAGAGAGAGAGAGAGAGAGAGGGGAGAGAGAGACACACACACACACACACATACATTCAGACAGACAGACAGACAGACAGACAGAGAGAGAGGAGAGAGAGAGTGTTATATATATATATATATATATATATATATAGAGGGAGAAAGAGAGAGACAGATAAACAGACAGACACACATACAGACAGACATATACAGATAAAGAGAGAAGAGAGGGTGAGACGAAAAAATAAAAAGAGCGAAAGAGAGAGGGACGGAGGGAGAGAGAGAGAGACAGAGAAAGAGAGAGCGATAGAGAAAGAGGGGGAGAATCGTTGTCAACATTGTTGAAAATGCAACGTTTGACTGAGGTCACGCGAATATTGACAGATCCCTACGAAGTGATTTGCGACATGACATATCCTATACAACCATTCCCACTTACAGTTGTCACTTTAAACAAAACATTGTCTCATGTTTTTGTCGAAAGGAATATTTTTCGGGTCCAAAATTTCAACTCAGACCACGATACTGTTCATCTCGTATCCACATACCGACCAGTACTGAAGAGAAGCAAATATGTGCTGAAAACTGTTAATGTGTGGTCTGTTGACAATGTGGAAACTCTTAGGGGCTGTTTCATGTGCACAGACTGGGAGGTTTTCACTCGGGACAATCCCGACATCAACACGGCTACAGATGCAGCGACAGACTATATCAAGTTTTGCATCGAAACTGTGTTTCCAAAGAAAATTATAAAATATTTTCCCAACAACAAACCCTATATCATTATGGAGATCAATGACTGCATACATACACAAAAACAGGCTTTCACAAGGAAAGACACACAAGAGGTCAACCGGGTGTAAAAGAAACTCAACACCAAACTGAGAGAGGAAAAACAACACTACAAAGACAAAATGGAGAAACATTTTAATTGCATGAACAATAGAATATTATGGGATACAATGAAGTCGGCCATAAACATGAACTGTACTAGGAAACCAATACACACACAAAATTAACAGGCTTTTGCTGATGAAATTAATGATTTCTACAGACGGTTTGATACTCAGGACTCTTCCAGTAGATGTCATTCTGTGCTCAGTGATGTGTTAGTCATGCCGGTAGGTTTGAAATTAATGTAGATGATGTCACCAAAGTCTTCCAACATGTATATAGTAGAAAAGCAACCGGTCCTGATGGCATTTCGGCTTTTTTATTGAAAACATATGCTGAGAAGCTTGCACCGGATTGGTGTTCCATATTCCAACTTTCTGTCGATAGCCACATGGTACCACTACTCTGGGAAACCTCACATATTACTCCTGTACCAAAGAAAACTTGCCCAAACGAAAACAATGATTACAGACCTGTTGCACTTACACCGATTGTCATGAAATGTTTGGAACGAATAGGGTTCATAAACTGCAGCTAGACGTTTAGTACTATCTTGACCCATTCCAATGTGCCTACAAGCATGACAGAAGAACAGATGACGCTGTCAACACTGTTGTCCATTTAATTTTGAAACACTTAGACAACCCCAAGGCTTATGCTGGACTATTGTTCATAGACTTTAGCTCGGCGTTCTATCTTATCCAACCTCATATTCTGTCACTGAGCTGAAACAAATGAATGTCAATCCATATATCATCAAGTGGTACCATTCGTTTTTAACAGACAGAGTGCAGCTTGTTAAGATAAATCAGACTCTTTCCCAAACTGTGGTAACAAATACCGGTGCACCCCAAGGTTGTGTCAGTTCGCCGATTCTGTACACTCTATTTACAGATGACTGTACCAGCAGCAGTACAAACAACTACATAATCAAATCCTCTGATGACTCGGCTATTCTTGGTCTGTTACATGTTGATTCTGACATCAGTGCATACGTCTGAAATGTAAAGCTTTGTACATTGGTGTGACAACAACCACCTCAAACTCAATGTCAACAAGACTCAAGAGATGGTATTTGATGCTAAATGTATTGTTGCCGATCACTTGCCTGTTGTTATCCATGATGAAGAAATTGCCCAGGTCAGTCAGTACAAATACCTAGGTGTCCACCGTGATAACAAACTTAGCTGGAATGTCCATGTTCACAGTGTGTGCTCCAAAGTCCACCAGCGGTTGTACTTTCTCCGCAGACTGAGAACTTTCGGTGTCGATTTTTATCGCTCCATTATTGAAAGAATATTGCGCTATGGTATTACTGCATGGTTTGGCAATCTGTCTGTTCAGTTAAAATCACAGCTTTCTCGATTGATGAGAACTGCCATGAAAATCACAGGTTCCGCATCTCCCATGATCGCCTTTCAGGAGATTTTTGAACAGACACTAAGAAGACAGTCAGTCAAGAATATTTATTATACTAAACATGTTCTGCATAATGAATTTCAGCTCCTGCCATCTGGCAGACGTTATATAACTCCTCGGTGCAGGCTTAATATATACAAACACTCATTCGTGCCACTGTCTATTAAACAACTTAATTCATGCTGCCTGCTGCCACAGTGTCACTCGTCGTTTTAGAATAAGTAATGTGTATTCGTGTATTATTTATCTGCTTTTTGTAATGGTTTTATGTACATATTACAGCCATGTCTGTCCTCACCCGAAACAAATTGTTCAACTCCATAGTTGATGCATAAAACATTATCTTAGCTTATAAAGGGTTTTTATTATGTTAAACTGTACAACTGGGTTAAATGTACTGTTGTATGTTGACGCACGGATTAAGAGGAGTATGACTGATATCAACATAAAGAAACGGTTGGAGTCCTGTGAATTCTGTTGTCGGGTATGATAATATACTACAGATACTAGTTTAGAACTGTTTTATTCTTCTGGCACTGGCTCACAATCAATCTTCACGTCCAATTCTGCATGCATCACTACATTCGCCACGTTTGGAATGAACGAATAGGCCTACCATTTCAACGTAAATTTCTTCACCGATGAACACGTATACCTGACATACCGGTGTCGTTGTTTCCAACTCTTTCAAAGAAACCGGTATGTCACATCTTTGTGTGTTTATCTTTATATCAAATGTGTTTGTGTGTGTAAGCGCTCCCGTGTCCGTGTGAGCGTGTGTGCGTGAATGTGTGAGTGTGTGTTTGCGCGCGTGTCAGATTTACGACGCAGAGAAATATAACAATGTTAGTATTTGTTATTATTATCTACAATAGAACAGTCACGGATACAACACAACATTCAATGATTCATACTAAACAGTTGACGTATTCCCTAGTAATAATATCGTTGTGTGCCACTCGACTGATAGAAACTGGGGAACAACGAAATGTATGTGTAGGTATATTTGACCAGTGAGCGGATGTGTACAGTAGGACACTGACATATCGAAATAGTATCTACTTATAATCGAGCTTACGTATGTATTCGGGTAGGCTAAAGTTTTCCTCTTAGGCTGCATGAACCACAAGCGTCTCAAACAGTCAGGTGTTAATCTACGACCCCCTACAATAGGACGTAATACCTATATTTTTTCGAAATATCTCGTACATGTCAAAATTCTCACCTTTATTGGGTAAATCAGTTGTTCTGAAAGTAAAACGCAATTTGCGCGTAATATGTAAAACGTAACAAAAAAGTGGCAACTACTTCGGGAAAACGGCCCCTGCGTCATAGACTTGGTTACATGGAGTAGACGCTGATACAATAATGCTTACGTCTACATGTCTACCCTCGTGTCAGTTGCATGGTAACACGACTAATATTTGACAATTCTATACTATTACGACTAGGGCCTATCGAATAACGCGAACTTCACATTCTCTCCGACCTCCGACAAAACGTCGAGTATCTGCGAGCGCGTTTATACTATGATGTTTATGTAATGATGTGCGTTTTCTAAAATTTGTGAATATTACTATCGCGACTGTCATCTACCTAGGCATCCCATCAGGACATAACATTTTCGCGGAACAAAGCTTGTTGCAATACGTCATCGTCTAGTTCCGCTTCTCGCATCAATCTGACAAACTGTCGAACGGAGGCGTCTGGGGCGAACCGTCGCCAATCATTGAACATGAGAATGAATTGCTTTCTAACAGAGTGTGGGTACTCGTCCTGGTATTGTCCAATAGTTCCACTAGGAAACCCCATGATTATGCCAACAATAACTATCCCATTCATCTGGTTGGCGACACGGGCCAATGCCTTCTCACTGATCTTGTTCTGGACGAGTTCATTGCTCAGGTTATGCAACCAGTGACTGCCTGCAACAGTACCAAGGCCCGCCGTCTCACAGATATATAATAGCGCTAACAACGTTTATTGACAACAATACTAACATTAGTGTTGTGCTCGCAACACATTACCTGACTAGCACCAACTTATGAATGATTATATATATATATATATATATATTATAATGGAAACCAAATTTAAAAACAAATCACATAATAGTTATTATGAAACTGTTATGATTTAAGTAAAATTACTGTATTAAGAGACAATAATTATGTGTTGTGTTTGGAAGACCTATAAATGTACAAAGGGTACGACAATTTTTCTGTAACATCATTTGGTTATCTTTGGGACATTTTCTGATATTTTAGTAGATACTGTATTCATCATATCTACTCCGAAAGATTATTGGTATATTCACATTAAGTTTGCTATTAGCTGTACTTGACTTTAGTAGTGAGTAATCTCTAAAACTTACATTAACAATGTCATGAGATCTCGTTGTTATATATAGCCTCTCCTAGAAGATTTCGAAAAGAATACCCGTAATATGCTATATTTAGCTGAATGACTAAGACAACAAGTCACAGAATCCCGCTATACAGGTAATTGCAATTAGCAATATAGTAATTTTTTTACCGTCCAGTTCGGGAGGGTTTGTTGGTAGCAAGACGAGTTCTGCAACAAACATTACACATTACTTCTATTTTGTGCTTAACCTGCAAAAGTTTAGATAAAGGCTTCAACACGCCAACACGCAAAGACAGCCAAACCTGCATGCAACAGAATACTTTGCAAATAGCTCAATTTAAGACTTTAGTGCTTTACGAATACAACTGTTTTCTGATGCTGATTTTGGTTATTGAACTGCGCAAGACTATGTTTCAGAACAGTAACATGTAGCGTCTGAAATATGCATTGTATCTTAGGGTATTAATTACTCTTAAAAAACATTCAATCAGTACACGTACTACATACATAGTTAATAATATAGAAACTACTGATGGTTCCAATACATCGCGGTTTGCCACAATTAGACTGATGCGCGTGACCTCCATTAGGCGTTGCCTTGCCAACAGTGTCAACAAGTAGCATTATGTGCATGGAATTACTGGAGCGGCATGATATTTGTTATATATATATATATATATATATGCATATAATCATCATCATATATATCTCATCGTCATCATCATTGTGCAGCCGTGGTGTCCCGTGGTTTGGCTAAGGCACCAGCATGTAGTTTCGAGATCTGCCTGTCTTGCGCTATACTCTGCCAGATGGTGCATTTCTAGTATTCGTGTAGCTTGTCTCTCCACCCTCTCGCCGGTCTTCCTCTAGATCATTTTCCTTCGTAAGGAACGCGATGTCCATTGGTTACGTCGTAGTCTACTGATGTGCCCTGCCCAGGTTCATTTCTGTTTGTTTTATCTCCTGATAAGTGATGTTTAACATACTTCTTTCCATACTTGTTTGTGCGGCTGCTAGATTGTTCTTTGCCGGGTTAGTGAGTGTCCAAGTTTCCGCGCCATATGTTATTGCTGGTAGTACGCATGAGTTGTAGATTTGTCTCTTCAAGCAGGTCCCAAAGTTGCCCTTGAAGATGTCGCGATGTTTGGCGAATGCTGTCCAGCTAGCTGTGATTCTTCTTTGAATCTCCTTGTCTCAGTGTTTGTCTCTGATGCTCTATCGCTGTCCCAGATAAACGTAGATGTCAACGTACTCTATCTGCGTCGTGTTAATATGTATCGGTGTGTCATTTTCTAACATCACCTTTGTCTTCGAAAGACCTTGTTTTTCACTTTTGATCAGCTAGCTCCACCATGTTTTGTAGTTCTTGCGGTGTAGTAGCGCATATGAATATTTCGTCGGCGAAGCGAAGATGACTAAGATATTCTCCGTCTATCGTCAAGCCTCTAGTTTCCAAGGTCAGTTTTCGGAATACGCTTTCGAGTGTTGCCGCAAAACATCTTGGGCGATATGGTGTCACCCTCCCGAACTCCTCATTTGATGTTGATCTTGTTGCTCTTTTTGTGTAGGTGGACTGTCACCGAGCTGTTGGTGAAGATGTTTTTTAGGAGTTCGATGTACACGTCTTCTATCCCCTGTTCTTGAAAGGAGGTCAGTATTGCTTGAGTTTGCACCGAGTCGAAAGCCTTCCCGTAGTCGACGAAAGCGATGCAGAGCGGGATATTATATTCTCGGCACTTCTCTTTCAGTTGGTTTACGACGTTTATGTGGTCTGTCGTTGAGTACCTGCTTCTGAATCCTGCTTGCTCTCGTGGTTGGTTTTTGTAGAGTGTCTTCTCTAGTCTATTCGTTAGTATTATCTTTGTGAGTAATTTGTAAATGTTTGATAACATATATATCGGTCTGTAGTTCTTTAAGCCTTTCTTATTTCCCTTCTTTGAAGATTATCACCTTCTTTGCGTTCTTCCATGCGGTGAATATTTGTCTTTCTGAGAAACATTTAGTATGCAGCTTAACCAGTGTCGAGTGTTGATGTTTCAATGTTTACATGGCCGTTGTCTTGTCCCATTCTTCATATCTCATAGCGCTGCTTCCACCTCTCATGGTGTTATCTCTGGTACCTCTTTCGGGTCGGTGTGAATTATGATTCTTTGCTCACTGTCGAACAGCTCGGTGCAGAATTCCTCTATTTGTTCCATGATCATATCTTGGTCTTGTATTTCTCTACCCTGCTTGTCTAGAAGTGTAATCAGTCTGTCTCCGTCTAGTGCCTGTGTTCTTTTAGCTTTCTTCAGGCACATAATCATTTATTGTATGATCTCTTGTTTGTACTTTCTGATGTTTTCCTTCGCTTTCTTTTTGATGGTCTTGCACATTTCTGCGTACTCTATTTGGTTTTTTTAATGGTCGCTGTTATCCACCATTTCTCGTCGTTTCTTTATTAGTGCTCGTGTCGGTGACGATATTCTCGTCACTACATGCCTGTTGATTGCTTTGGCTACACTTGTTGCACTTGGTTGGATAATCTCAGTGATGTTTTCGCTCATGGTGTCGATGTCGTCTAGTTATTGTAGTGTCTCGAATCGATTTCGCAGTTCGAGTTCGATATTTGTTTTCCTATTTGTGTGATATCTACACTTGCTGGTCTCTTGTTTATTAACTTCTTCTTTTCAGCCTTGACGTCCAGTTTGATGTTGCTTATTACCATTCTGTGGTCATTTCCGATGTTGATTTGGTTGATGGTATATATATATATTATATATATATATATATATATATTACATATATATGTAATATATATATATATATATTCTGGCCTACCATTCTCACTTGTACAGCTCTCCCTGGTAGTTTTTGACAAAAATGAGAATATTTCGGTCAAGAATGTCAACAAAATAAATATACAACAAAATGTTCCATCTATTAGACATCAACTTTGGATGGCGTGGTGGATATATAAATGAATACTGCACCTGATTTTCGTTCGGTCATTTCCGTTTCTTGACTTCGGGTGAACTGGTGACGCTTTCTAAGTAAGATAAGTATCAGCAGCTGTAGGGATCATGCGACCTTATTGTGGCATTGTTGTTTATGACATTAACTTAGATCATTAGGTTTGGTAGCGCATCAAGGTAAATTTCCACCATCATGGTCGCTCAGGTATGTACGTACGTCAACGTAACGTTTGTGTGTGCGTGGATGTGTGGTGTGCGTGTGTGTATGTGTGTGTGCGCGCACGCGCGTGCGTGTGTGGTGTGCGTGCGTGCGTGCGCGCAGTGTGTGTTCGCGCAGTGTGTGTTCGCGCGCGATGTGTGTGTGCGTGTGCGTGTGCGTGCGCCTGCGTGTGTGTGTGTGGTGTGCATGTGTGTATGGAGGTGGAAGTGGAGGCTAGTGTTTAAACTGGACGTTTGAGGTTACAAAATAACATCACCAAATAATAATGGTATATATTGACTCTATATTTAAAACCACAGTGGTTATCCACGATAACAGGTTGGCGATCGTCTTATTCTTTTAAAACAACAAGCATACATTCACACATGGAGCAGGGTACTTAGGACAACAGTTACCACCTACATTACTTTGATTTTAGAATTATTCCGGCTAGCGGAAGTTTACTATTATCATCATTAGTAGTAGTAGTAGTAGTAGTAGTAGTAGTAGTAGTTGTAGTAGTAGTAGTAGTAGTAGTAGTAGTAGCAGCAGTAGCAGTAGCAGTAGCAGTAGTAGTTTGCCTTATATATACATTCCCCCACTGCAACTATGTATGTCATCCAATGATGTGACCAGCGCATGGGTACAATGACGTTCTAATTGTAATATCATATAATGCTTAACGACTGCCATCCTTCGGTTCCACAGCACAAACAGAGACTCACCTTCGAATAACTAGCAGGATGACTGCGAAACAAAACACAACAAGTGCTAATGTTCCAACTGCAATTCCAATCACTACACCCGTACTCATTGAACCGGAAGTGTCGTGGGTGTTTGTGCCACCATTATCTGAAGGTGTTGTCGTATGCAACGTTGTCCTATCTATAAATGCGTCATCAACTGTTAGCCAAGTGACAGTCATACAGTGTAACATACTATATTGACAATATTAACATGTATTGTATATTTGTTGTTCGTGTGTGTCGCGTTGTAAAATAAAGTTATTTACTTACCACCGTAAAGGTTTAAGTCAGTTAATTTGTTAGAAAATGGTATGGACGCATTATACTTGCGTAGATACATACATGCATAGATACACACATGTATACATACACACATGCATATATACACACATACGTACACACATACATACATATATACATACATACATACAGACATATACACACACGCACATACATACATACATACATACACATATACATGTATATATATATATATACATATATATATATGTATATATATATATATATATATATTTGTCGCGCTTTAATTTACACATAGCGATGCTTTCCTTAATACAGCAGCTAAGGGATATGATTGTGCATTTTTTGACAAAAGCGTGAACATTGGCAAAATGTAGATTATGATATGTAGATTCATTTTAACCTATGCACCCATCGCTATCGACATAGTACCTAGTCGCCATCTTGATTTTTAAAAGCGCCGCCACGAAAATCCATTATCCAGATACCTCGGCTTCTAGGCAACATAAAAACATGCTCTTGGTATCTAATCCAATATTTCCAAGGTCAAGGAATCCATTTCTGTCTTATACAGTATCCAAGGATGACGGCCATATTGAAATTCAAGATGGCTGCCACATAAATCCATTATCCAGATATCTCAGCTTCTAAACAACATAAAATCAAGTTCTTTGTGTCTAAACCAATATTTTCAGGGTCAATGAATCCATTTCTGGCATGTGCTATATCCTCAGATGACAGCCATATTGAAATTCAGGGTGGCTGCCCTGCGCATGCGTTTTACGGACATGATTTTAGTGCATCTTGAGATTGAGGAATCCAAATGAGGTTCACATATGAATACCTATATATTCACGAGTAGGTCAATTCTTGTTGGCAGTTGTTTCTGAGCTATGTTCAGAACCATAAGATAAATGGCAGTGCATATACTGGTGAAGAGAAATATATGATCGATTAAGAATGGACAACGCAAATGGTTACATATCGAGTTCAGTTCAGCGATGTGTAAAACATACTCAGCTTCGTGTTGACAACACATCTTGAGGTTTACTGGCAACTTATGAATATACATTTGTTGTGCAGAAACAACATGTTTTCTCAGCAAAGCAGTGACACTAGGCCAGTGTCACGATCAAGTCAATACCTCACAAAGAGTGACTGTTGTGCTGTAAGTTTGATAGAAAATCCACAATCCTGGAAGTGGTGGATTGTGACAGGGCCAGATATATCGCAGGTGTCCAGGTAGAGTTGGAAGATATTGTTCAAACTGCCAATAAAAAACAACTTTTCTAAATAGATATAATCTTTAGTGTCAACATTTAAACATTTCTGTAATCCAATCGCACAAACTTAGTCATGGACGAAAGTATGTAATGCAATGGCACTCAATCTATTCGTCTTCTTGTCGTCTATCGCCATCCGCCAAACTCCAAGAATGGCTTTACAACTGCGGAATTTCTCCTAGAATTTGATGATTTGTTGGACACCATGTCGATGTATACGTCAGACATGCTGATCGCAGGTGATTTTAACTTCCACATGGACAATACATCAGACAATGACACTAAGCGCTTTCAAAACATCCTAAATGCGGCAGATCTTACACAGCACGTGAAAGTCCCGACGAATGTTGCCAGACATACCATTGACCTGCTTATAACGCGTTCATCTGATACGTTTCTGAACAATATACGAACAGACATCCCACACATGTCAGACCACTCGGCAATTCATTGCACACTGCAACTCGTGAAACCACCAACGTCCGGGTAACGACGACGAGTCGAAATTATCGACAGATCAATACCACTGCGATATATGATGACATCCGTTCGTTGCTACTGTGAAATCATCTGTCTGATGACATGAACCATGCTGTTGACATGTACAATGAAACCACTGCGGCTATCATTGACAAGCAAACACCGTTAAAGAACCGCACAGTGACTGTACGACCACACACGCCGTGGTATAATGATGGCATACGATCACAAAAGTGTGTTAGACGACAACTGGAAAGAACTTGGAGAAAATCTGGACTGGAGTCTGACAGGCTTGCCTACTGCTTCCAGCGCCAGCTCGTCACTTCGTCTGTGCACCTTACGAAACTTGAATACCACACGAATCAAATTGCTGATGCATCTGGTGACCAGAAGCAGCTGTTCAAGATTGTTGCCAAGCTCCTACACACTGATAATGACACACCACTACCGCCATGTGACTCGTCTGACACACTGGCAATGCGGTTCTCGGATTTCATTTCAGAAAAGATCTCAAAAAATTGGTCTGAACTGAATCAGAATGTCATCAATGTAAATGCCACTGCTGAGGATACACCACAGACGTGTCTGCTGATTGCATTTGAGCCAGCCACTGAGGTTGTAATTGGAATGTTGTTGAAGTCATCGCCAGTGAAATCTTGTGAACTTGATCCCATTCCGACATGGCTTCTTAGAGACTGTGCGCACGATGTTGTACCTGTGCTCATGACAATTGTTAACCTGTCTCTGAGAACGGGGGTAATGCCTTCGCACTTGAAGGAAGCGCACATCAGGCCAGTACTCAAGAAACCGAGTCTAGACAAAACTGTCTTGAATAACTACCGACCCGTGTCAAATCTACCCTATGTATCGAAGACAATAGAACGTGTCGTTGCTGCGAGATTGTCAGCTCACATGTCACAGCACAATCTCTGCGAGCCCTATCAGTCAGCGTACAAGCCGAATCACAGCGTTGAGATGGCCCTTGTACATGTATGTGTGCA
The DNA here is from genome assembly GCA_020002185.1 of Paraescarpia echinospica. NCBI lineage: Eukaryota > Metazoa > Annelida > Polychaeta > Sabellida > Siboglinidae > Paraescarpia > Paraescarpia echinospica. Next base: position 4,217,327 of record CM034533.1, on the reverse strand, counting down.
TAATCACATCCTGCACGCAATGGACAATCAGAATTTTGTCATAATGGTTCTCCTTAATTTATCGGCTGCGTTTGACACCGTCGGCCATGAAGTGATGTTGCATAGACTCTCACATGATATCGGAGTGGTCCAAGATGCACTGGACTGGTTTAATTCATACCTGAGAGACGGAGTCCAGCCTGTCCACATTCATGGTGCTACATCGCCTGCTCGTCCTCTGGCATTCGGGGTACCACAAGGCTCCGTGCTGGGTCCTCAGCTGTTCTCCATCTATGTAGCACCACTTGCAAAGATTATTCGCAAGTACAATTTGATGTGTCGTTTCTACGCGGATGATACTCAAATCTACATTCCAGTGAAACCACACCAAGAGGATATTGCTGCGGTTGTCGTCCGTATTGAAGAATGTGTAGCGGAGATCAGGACGTGAATGATGACAAACGTTTTAAAGTTGAATGACTCAAAGACAGAAGTCATCGTGTTTGGCTCTGTGCAATAACTAAAAAAAAATTGAGCTGCGCACACTATGCATTGGAGACTGTTTGGCCACCGTAACTCAGAATGTACGGAATCTTGGTGTACAGTTCGATGCCGAGATGAAGATGGAGACGCATATGACTGTGACGTGCTGCGCGTCGCTGGGGTGACAGATCATTTTGCGTGGCAGCCCCAACACTATGGAACTTGCTGCCGCAAAAGCTGACTGCAACAACAATGACAAACACTGATCTTAAATCAAACCTTAAGACTAATCTGTTTTCCCGAACATTCTGTACGGCGCCGTGAGCAACGATTGTTGGAACGGCGCAATATAAATGTCACGATTTGATTTAATTTTAATGCAAACAGTATACAATGTTAAGGGCACATGGAAATATAGTAGAGTAGATATGCGGACGAACGATCTGGAAATAGCCAATTATGACAAGGATCACAATCAGCCTGACTGAAGTACGAAACACAATACTTCCCTTCATTACATATTGCTCCATATCTCGACACAAGGGTGTTAGATGATGACGTTATCCAGGCGTAGATGGACAGTTGACGATGTTGCCCAGCAATAATGTATCATATACACTAAATCCCACTTGGCAAATGTCAGAAGAGTATTTATTGTATGCAATAGGTATTTTGCGGACATCCTCATGCAACCAAGAAGATAATACAAAATACATAGCGGAACCACTCAGAGGTTGTTTCATTATTTGCTACACTGTACAAGGTCATTTGTTTCAGGTGGGTATGTAATCACCAGCAAACAAGATCAGATAGTTGTGACCACAGAACAGAAAGCCACAAACGGCTTGCAATATCTCTAGGCATGAACACACGAGGAAGTGGACATATTACTCTACGTAGCACAATGTGTTCACCAAGGATATCCCAAAGTGGATATCCGGCAGTGTATACAGATGTGGTTATTCTGGCCGTAAGGCAATTCTTTGCTGTTGAAATAGATGAACGTTTTGTGTTGAAACCTACTTTTGTCCCATTGGAACCCATATCATTCCCAGCAACCTGTGAAATCGGAAACGCTAATGCAACATTATGTCCTGAGTTAGTGTGACATAGTCTCCAGTTTCCTTGGTCGAGGGAAGAAGTAGGCATGATTAGAATCGGCTCCATTCCCCTGTCACATATAACTTCCTCGGCCTGTCATCACAATCAACAGAAGTCGACTCATGTACACCAAATGAGATAGAGAGTGTCATCACCGAAATTTCCATTAAGACTTTTACATTTAGCAAGATGAATGAAGCAAGGAAACAGTTGTTTGCCCAGTGATATGGTATACTCTACCAAAAAAGCATGCATCGCGCCAATACTTGAGAAAGGCTGTTAATCAAATTGGTTATGTGATGTCACAAGCTCAAATGTTGGCCAAATCTCAATCTGCTCGGTCTTGGACATTGTGGTAGGAGTTCAACTGATTCAGTATGGAAACTATGCTGGACATGAACTCCCAGGGAAACCGATGCCATGTCATGACCTATACAATGTGGTTGCAAATCTAAATGTAGTCCAATTTAGATATTATTTTTCATGACTATGTAGGTTGTGAGGTATATTATGGGTAATAATATAACTGAGTAAAATTTGACAACTGCATGAAAGGTTATAATCGTGAAGACACGTACCGTAAACCAGGTATGGATTCCTAAGCCGAACACACGTTCAGATCACGTTCCCAGAACTTACATATGTACGGCAGCCATCATGATATTCTATGTGACCATCAATTGATGGTTGTAGCCTATTTGTGTTCATGTACACATGTATTACCGGAATAAACACAAATGTGTTTGTGTTGCTCGGAAGATAAATTAAACCAAAATATACGATTTTGGATGTCGGCCATCTTGAATTTCGAAATGTCTGTCATTTGGGGAGAAAATATGTGGAAGAAATGGATTAATTAACTTTGAATATATTGGTATGGACACCAATATAACGGTTTGGTTAGACGCTGAGACATTCGGACAGATGAATTCCGTGGCAACAATTTTGTTTTGTTTTTTCAATATGGCCGTCATCTGGTAATAAAGCAAGTGGCACAACTGGATTCTTTGACCTTGAAACATATGAACCACCTATGGGTAGTCATATCAATATCAACAGGCACTAAACTCATGTTCGTAAAACGTTTATGCATGGCATTCATCTTCAGTTTCAATATGGCTGTCATCTGATGATATAGCATACTGCAGAAATGGATTCCTTGACCCTAAAAATGTTGGTTTAGACACAAAGAACTAGTTTATATGCTGCTTGGAAGCTGATATATTTGGGTGATGAATTCCATGGTGGCCATCTTGAATTTCTATATGGCCGTCATCTGGGAGTAATGCAAGTGGCACAACAACGTCTATGCATGGCAGCCATCTTCAATTTCAATTTGCCTGTCATCTGATGATCTAGCATATGACAGAAATGGATTCTTTGACCCTAAAATGTTGGTTTAGACACAAAGGACTTGTTTATATGTTGCTTAGAAACTGAGATATTTGTGTGATGAATTTTCATAATGACATTCTTGAATTTCCATATGGCCGTCATATATGGATGCTGCACGTGACAGAAATGGATTCCTTGACCCGAAAAACGTTGGTTTAGATACCAAGATCGTATTTCTATGTTGTTTATTTAGAAGCTGATAATCTTGCCTAATGGATTTCCGTGGTGGCCATTTTTAAAATCAAGACGGCGGCGGCTAGGTACCACGTAATAGCGATAGCGTTTAATGATTATACACAGCATAAACTACATATCTGCCAATTTTCATGCTTTTGTCAAAAAGTACACAATTTGTCAAATGTCTCACTTGTTGTACTTCTTGTGGAAGAAGTCGGGAGTGTTCCCACTGAAACATAATAAGGAAAGTAGTTGTGTTGCAGCTGAATTATAAAATACAACAAATGTACAGAGTATTGGATAGCATTTAAAATCTAATTAATTATATTCCAATAGTCATTTAATTAAATGTATTGGACTGCGTATAAATGTAAACATATCTCCCCTCTCTCTCTTTCTATCTCTTTCTATCTCTATCTATCTCTCTACCTGTCTGTCTGTCTGTCTCTCTCTCTCTCTCTCTCTCTCTCTCTCCCTCACTCTCTCTCCCTCACTCTCTCTCCCTTCCCCTCTCCCTCCCTATATGTATGTGTGTGTGTGTGTGGCGTGCGTGCGTGCGTGTGTGTGTGTGTGAAAATCTTGATGTATGTCTCAATCAAAACAGTTTAAAACGTCTTACCAGTTTCGCAGATGAACCCATAACCACGGTAGCAACTTTTGTCTTTCCATTTCTGATCGCTGCCGATTACAACGCACGAAGAAGTCTTGGAAATCGGGTTGTTGGAAGCCCAGTTTGTATACAGCATTTCCTTTCCTGGAATCAATAATAATGCCACTAATGTATGGTTCAGTAGCAGTTAATTGGTATGTTTTCGTAGTTCTAGCCTATTAGCTCTGTTAGTTGACGATACGTAGTTGCTGTTTCTCTCTTTTGGATATTGCATTTTCCCTGACAAATACACCAGGTATAAAGCACTAAATATAGTTGACCTCTCACCGAAGAGCAAAAAACAAGGACATCTCCCATATTGATGTCATCATCGAACATGATGAACAACAACAACTACAACAACAGAAGCAGCAGAATATAGAGAGGGATATATATATATATAAAGAGAGTGAGAATGAGAACGAGAGCGAGAGCGAGAGCGAGAGGGAGGGAGGGAGGGGGAGGGAGGGGGAGGGAGGGAGGGAGGGAGGGAGGGAGGGGGGGAGGGAGGGAGGGAGGGAGGGAGGGAGGGAGGGAGGGAGGAAGGGAGGGAGGGAGGAATGGATGGATGGAGGGAGGGAGGGAGGGATGGAGATAGAGGGAGATATAAATATATAGATAGAGAGAGGGGGAGAGTGAGAGAGCGAGAGGGGAGAGAGAGACATACAGGCAGACATACAGACAAACAGACAGATAAACAGAGACAATGAGAGGAGAGAGAAGAGAGAGCGAGACGAAAAAAGAAAGAGAGCGAGAGAGAGATAGGGAGGGAGAGGTAGAGAGGGGAGAGGTGGAGAGAGAGCTATACGTAGAGAGAGGAAGAGGTGGAGAGAGATAGAGAGAGATAGAGAGATATATATAGAAAGAAGGAGAGAGAGAGAGAAATAGAGAGAGAGAGGGAGCAAGAGGGAGAGAGAGAGAGAGGGAGAGACAGAGAGAACGAGCGAGAGAGAGACAGACAGGCAGACATACAGACAAACAGACAGATAAACAGAGACAATGAGAGGAGAGAGGAGAGAGGAGAGAGAGCGAGACGAAAAAAGAAAGAGAGCGAGAGAGAGATAGGGAGGGAGAGGTAGAGAGGGGAGAGGTGGAGAGAGAGCTATATGTAGAGAGAGGAAGAGGTGGAGAGAGATAGAGAGAGATAGAGATAGATATATAGAAAGAAGGAGAGAGAGAGAGAAATAGAGAGAGAGAGAGAGAGAGAGAGAGAGAGGGAGCAAGAGGGAGAGAGAGAGAGAGGGAGAGACAGAGAGAACGAGCGAGAGAGAGAGAGACAGACAGACAGACAGACAGAGACAGAGAAAGAGAGAGAGGGGGGGAGAAAGACAGAGGGATATATACAGAAAGAAGGAGAGAGAGAGAGAGAGAGAGAGAGAGAGAGAGAGAGAGAGAGAGAGAGAGAGAGAGAGAGAGAGAGAGAGAGAGAGAGAGAGAGAGAGAGAGAGACAGAGAGAGAGAGAGACAGAGAGAGAGACCGATAAATCTGTAATACGCTAGAACTTACATGAGGCATAGTCTCGATGATGTTCACTGTATATAATGTGTCATACTAGTGGGAACGTCCACTTACCATTCGGCCACTGCCAACGTACCCTACTGCCACCTATATACCACCAGGTATAAAACGTAAGCTGTGAACGTAGGTAGTCAAAAAACGCCTTCGTGTCGACCTTCAAACAATAACACATTCGATTCGCAAACTTATATTTGAAAATGTTTGTAATTTAGTTTATAATCGAATGTGTGCAATTATTTTGAAATAATAACTGCGTGTCCGTCCGTCCGTGCGTGCGTGCGTGTGTGTGTATGTGTGTGTGTGTGTGTGTATGTGCGTGCGTGTGTGTGTATGTGTGTGTGTGTGTGTGTGTGTGTGTATGCGTGTGTGTATCTATGTGTGTGTATATGTGTTTCCGTGCGTACGTACGTGTCGTGCGTACGTACGTGTACGTGTGTGTGTGCGTGTGTGTACATGTATGTGTGTGTCTGTGTGTGTGTATGTGTTTCCGTGCGTACGTACGCGTCTATGTGTGTGTGCGTGTATGTGTGGTACCCCTGGCGTACAATATGAGTTATGACTTTTTCCGTTCGTTCTGGCCTGATATAAATTATCACGCTGTCCATTTCAGAGGTATCTTTGCTGGTATGATAAGATGGACATATATTCGTTGAGAGAGTGCCGTTGAGTGCGACTATATGTTTCTAAAACTGAGAGGTGAGCTTTGTTAGAAGTAATGCCTAAGAGAATGTGGTTTAACAACCTTCTTCACCAGGAGATAACGAAGAGATCAGTTGGAAGGTTATATGTTATTAAACAATTATGACGAGCTTAAGAAAATTATTGTCTTCACTCACGAAAGTTAGAAGACCTAGAGGAAAATTATAGATTAGATACATATATGTATATATATATATTCTTTCTTGCATACACGGTATATGAATGACATATTATCTACTAATCATAATGAAGCTTGAATATGTTCCAAAACACAATCGATACACACCTAAGAAGAGAAACTTTCACACACACAAAAACAATATTGGACCCCTTGCCTACATACCATTTGGGAATCATGGTTCTCCGTGGTAATAAATTTTATCTTATTAAAAAAAGGGTGCTGTATCGTGTATAATGTCTCTACAAATATTGAGAAATGTTGGGTATTTAAAAAATACAGAATTATATCAAATGAACTACGTTTAAGAATGTCTAGTAACCTAATTGCAATAGCACAATTTACAAAACATATTCTGCCAGTATAACATTACATTATCTCGGGTAGGGTGAGTCAGTCTAACCTGCAGAAGTTCCCCTCCGTTCTCTGCGCACGTCCAACGAGCGTCAAACCACGATCTCTTTGACTTTTCGTGAACAGAGTAACATTTTCCTGCTGCGTATGTGCCATGGCAGTTGCTCTGGGTGAGATCTACAGTAAATGAAGGAGACGTACACACATGTACCGCTTGCTAACAAGTAAACATGTATTGGCCAAGGGTGTTTTATCGGAACCTACAACATAGCACAACACCATAAAATGTCGGTTGTTGGGCCGACGCCTTTTATAGTAACGAGTTCGGACACCTTGTCTATGGCCCCACTGGTGTGCCACACTAACCGAAGTCCACAAATACCAGAGGCTGACGAACAATGAAGTACATTGATCTATAGTTTTAATAATTGGTCTAACGATTAACGTTACTACAGCCGGAAACTCGTAGGACTGGGTCCGAGCACGTGTGAGCGGCTAGCACAGACCCACTGAGATGAACATGACCATGATGATGATGATGCTGGTGCTGGTGATAACACTGATGATGACGATGATAGGATCGACATGATAGCGATGATAATGGTGATGACGATGATGGTGGTGATGATAATGATGATGATGATGATCATGATGAGTAGGAGGGCGACGCCCATGATGATGATGATGATAATGATGATAGTGATGCTGATGATGACTATGTCAACGACGATGATGATGACTACGACGACGATGATGGCGGTGGTGTTCCATACAACAAATAATACGTTACAATCCAATGAATAGCGATGATAGCGATGATAATGATGAAGATGTTGATGATGGTGGTGGTGGTGATGATGATGATTATGATGATGAGTAGGAGGGCGACGCCGATGATGATGATGATAGTGATGCTGATGATGACGATGACGACGATGACGATGGCTACGATGATGATGGCGGTGGTGTTTCATACAACAAGTGATACGTTACAATCCAAAATGTGAAAAAGTGCAAACATCGCAACATTCCTTACGTCGTAGGCTATGTAAATTTAATTTTCAGGAGAACATAGCACTATGGACGTATTGTGAATAAATGCATTTAAATACAGATATTCGCTTCCGAATGCATGGATGTAATCGGCGTACCGTATTCGCAAAGGAATTGATATCCATCACGATCGGCGTGGAAGCACTGCACATCTCCCCAACTCAGAGTAAATACTTGTGTCAAAACCAAACATGGATCATAGCTAAGGCCACTGTCTGGCTCTTTGTCAGACCAACCAATTACTCCGGCACCTGAAAGTATGCATATGAAGCAATGTTCGTTCACCAAATAAATAAATAAATAAATCAATAAATCAATCACTTAAACAATCACTCACTCAACGATATACCTACTCACTCAGTCACCCACTTATGCACTTACTCACTCAGTCACCCACTCACGCACTTACTCACTCAGTCACCCACTCACGCACTTACTCACTCAGTCACCCACTCACGCACTTACTCACTCAGTCACCCACTCACGTACTTACTCACTCAGTCACCCACTCACGCACTTAATCACTCAGTCACCCACTCACGCACTTACTCGTTCACTCACTCGCATTCCCGCTCTCTCGCTAACTCGCTCACCCCAATCATTCACTCACTCGCTCAATCATTGAATCAATTACTCACTCACTCACTCGCTCACTCACTCACTCACTCACTCACTCACTCATCACTCACTCGCTCGCTCGCTCGCTCACTCACTCACTCACTTACTCACTCACTCACTCACTCAATCAATCAATCAATCAATCAATCGATCAATCGAACAATCGAACAATCGATCAATCGATCAATCAATCAATCAATGCATCAACTACTCACCCAATCACCCACTCGCTCAGTCACTCATACATTTTCTCACTAAGTCATTCAGTCAATTACTCGATCATTCAATCAATTAATCAATCAATTATCCACTACATTACTCATTGACTCAGTCATTCACCTAGTCAATAGAGATAGTTGAACAAAATGTAGTCTCTAGTTAAAGATCAACTGTTTTCAGAACCCATGTTTAATGTTCTAGGTTTACGATGTGTCAGTATCGCATACATGATAGGGTTTTTTGTTATCACAGCTGTTTTCTTGAATTATGAAGCACCTAAGCGACAATACTTAAGATAGCATCAACCAGACCGTTTGTGGAAGAAGGTATTTGCGCATATAAAATAAACAACATAATTAAATTGTCAATATTCTGCTCAACAAACACTCTCCACCACAAGACACTTTTCTCACTGTGGAATGATTTAATAAAAAACAGTTGTAAAGTCTGACAGATATCTGACATTAGATCTGTATTAAGAGCAGCGATTAATGCGCATGACATAAGTATCGCAAGCCGCTTTGCTAAATTCATACTCCAATACCGTGTGTGACCACCGTTGCAATGCATCTTCAATCTCGTACGTACTATCTGCTTGAGAATACATTCCACAAGTTTATCATAGCCTGGACGAGTTGCCATATGTTGGTTGCTTTCTGAGCCGTCCGGCAAACGCGCCTGCATCCTTTAAAATTGAGCTGGTCAGTTATATCATGTTTCGTGGATATACAACTGTACGAGTTTGATTGTATTGATAATAAAGGGCAAACTTTTATGAAATCTTGACGATAAAACAATGTGCAAAATCAGTGTAGAAATGTCTTTAGATAAGATAATTATAGTCACTTATCATATCACTCACTGTCCACGGCGTAGATTCGCATATCGTTTACTGTTCCGCATTTCTGGTTTTTGTCTCTTGGGCAAGGATTTTGGCAAACGCTGACGTATTGGTCCTGATGGTAGACATCTCCGCAGCGGCAGACGACCTTACTTTGCCCCTGTTGTAAAGCACATATCATAAAAGCGTGCATTGAAAATGTAAATGTTGGGCGCTTACCATAGATGCCACGTGTACACATCGTAATGAACAGCCTGCTACACACACGCACCCACACACGGAAACACTAAAAAAAGTAAGTTCTTACATAGCGCAGTATCCAGTCCTCGGGACTGCTCGAAGTGCTTTACACTCTTCAATCGAACACCATCTCGACTTCTCTTGGAAGCTTCCAGCCACGCTACAATTAATGCGCGAAGACTATTTGTACACAAATATTCACCACTATATATAGCCAGGTACTCATTCATACAACTGAGTGAACTGGAGCAACGTAGAATGAACGAACTTGCCCACGTTTCGACGCCGCCGCACAAGATTCGAACCCGGGTTCTCTCGGTCGAGAGTCTGAAGCTCTAGCCACTGCACAAGATTCGAACCCGGGTTCTCTCGGTCGAGAGTCTGAAGCTCTAGCCGCCGCACTACGGCACTACACGATGCAATTACAAGACAACATATACAGGTGTATATCTGCGTTTTGACGGCGGACTAATACAATTAAATACTTGCACATCATTTGATAAGAAACTCAGTCGTAATCGAAACGTGTTATTTCACCATTTCCAGCACCAATAAATGCACATTGGGCAACACATACATTTCTGTCCAGTTTCACGCCCGCATACGTGTGGTTTCGATTGCGACATTCGACGATGCACGAGTCGGGAGTATTATCGGAACTAGAACTGACGAAGACACTAAGTCTTGCGTTGTTTTTATCGCTGAAGCAACCCTGGAATTTCAAGGGTTTGCCACCTGAAATAAAGGTAATTAAGGTAAGTTTTTAGTGATGGTATCTTATCAAGAAGACAGTTCAAAGTCGGTGTTTTGGAATAAGACTTTTCATTCTCAAAAACCCTTTGCCAGAAAAAATAAATGACGAGCCTATTCTATTCAGGTTTGAAACAAAGTCATCTTTCTCCTAGATATGTAGCATGCTAGTCTGAGGCCACAATATGGCAAGTTGCTGACGGATACCACGATGACGTCATGCTATGACGTGTTTTACATCAAAACTCTCATGCACTAAAATACACGAAAATAAGGTTGTGCTGTAACGAAATAGCTGCCACTCGTCCAACTTCAAAACAATAATTGCCAATAAGCAATGATATCCAATAGCAGCTGTCTTCAAATTGAATCTTTAGTTAATATTGTGAACATTTATCGAGCTATGTTTTCAAATTTCTAACACTGCTTCTTAGCTTATTGACCTTTCAACATATATATTCTTGTATTAAGAACACAATATAAATAAATGTCAGTACATGAGGAATGGACATCGTACCATACAGAACAGTCGAGAGTAAGGTAGTTCAAAATAATATTCCGGCAAATAATTACAACTCTTACTTCCAACCCAACGCCAGTCTGTTTTCGTTCTCTTTGCCCCGATCCACAGGTTTACAACATGTATGCTCTTCACCAGTGCCGCCAACACTTCTTGTACGCCTGCGCTGTGCACTGTCACGAGGTCTCCGCCATTGGTGGCTTCACACGCCGCCCTTGCCTCGTCGTAGATCTTTTGTTCCCTGCAAGGGATGAGCGCGTGTGTTTGCAAAACTCCGAACCCCGCGAAGCATTTCTTTAGGGTGTGTGGAGGCTTGGTCGTGATTACAAATATGTTAGCACGTCTAAACGCCAATGGATTGGCGAATATTATTTTTAGCGACATGTTTTTGCTCTACATATCATTACTTAGTTCCGTGATTTAGAGGTACTGACGTCGGTTGATTGTGTCAGTTCCGTGTTCTCCGAAAGCTTCATATACGAGATTACGGATAGAGTGGCGTACTTTAGTGAGGTCATACACTATATCTCGAGAGTGCCATGCCGCGCCGTGCCTTACGATCCACAGAACGCGGGTTACTGTACGTTCCGCGGCACAATCTACCTGGTCCCACAACTGAATAACGCACAGTTCGCCATCTTGCCTTCTAATTTGTGACAAATAGCAGTTCACGATTAGTGAAGGAAACGTGCACGAATATAAAAATCGGAACATTTACGGTGGTGATAGCATGTTTTCAATATGCTGATGACATTCTTTTATGTTAAGGCATTTGCATTATTTCGTAGATTTGCCATTTCGAATCGCTTATCGGCATCGAAACAACACAGCTCCAGGTTACAGTACGTAAACTTAAAGACTTACTTGTAAATTGTGTACAGTTTGCCGTTGAGTTCGACTACCCCGTCGTTTTTTACCATTGCTGAAAAATATCATACAGTTATCGGTTAACAAAAATGTAGTAATGTTCATAACACGCATGCCCTATTCCATACTTCTGGTGCCATTATATAATATATATATATATATATATATGTATATATATATATATATGTGGGACCTGTGAAAGATGATGATAATTATACATCCTTTGGATGGCCGTAGTATTGGGTTAGTCTCTGTGCGTCGTTTCTCTGCATGGCTATTATATCGGACTGGTCGCTAAGGGAGTATCTTTGTGACTTCAATCCCGGACTGGTCGCTAGGAGGGGTTCCTTTGTGTTCTGGGGCGGTTTAGCTAGGAGTATATATTTATGTATTAATAGGCTAATGTGGCGCTTTGTAACAACTATATCCTCCGAGGCGCCGAGATCAGCTTGCCTCTTACGTTATTCGGTCGAGTCTTTGGTTGTTATTGATACTTACGTTTGTGTTTATAATGTGATATTCTTTCTAGAGCCATTATAGTATAGAACTATCCTCCTTCCTGAGTAATCGGGTGATAAACATTTCTCCTCTAGGTGGCACCACTGAGGGAATGCGTTTTAAACAATACAAAATACAGTAGATGTTATATATCTGCTGCCTTGTGTTTCTTTATCCCTCGGGTGGGTGTAAGCTAGTGTGGCCTTAAATAGTGGTGTGATAGACAGGCCGTGGCTTGTGGCCTTAATAACGGAGTGGCCTCTATGACGAATTAATGTGACCTTAAGACTGGTGTTTTTGCCAGGAGAAGCTTTCATGGTTTTAATATCACAGCGGTCGCTAGACTTGATTCCGCTCAGGTCTGAACACCAGGCCGGTTGTTATACGGAGTTCCTTTCGTACCGGAATGGCTGATAGGAAAAATCCTGTGTTGCCGTAATATCGAGCGGGGTTCCTCAGTATTTTGACGACACGATTACCTGTAGATTTGATTTCGTCCACTACTGTCGTTGTATCTCCGCGTGTTGTTGTGTTGATGATCACGTGATACGTCGTGCCGGGCAGCAGTGCGTTTATTGTGACAGGCGGTTTAGTTGTAGCGTCGCCGGTATAGCGTAGTACGTCATTGAGGGTGATGGTGAATTCGGTGAGTTCAGAGTACGCAGTGTCATTCCAACTGACAGTGACACTGTCTGTCGCCGTCATAACCACGAAGTCTGTCATCACGCCACACTGAATCTTAATAAATCAATAAATCAATCAATCAACAATCAGTTACAGTACTATTAATGACAGAATACTTAACAATTTAAAAAGGTGTGCATCGGTGAATCATGTGTGTCATGCTACAGTGATAGGCGTTTTAGGGGCCGATAATAAATCAACAAAATGTGCAATTACTTTCTTTGCAAATGAGATTGTATAATTGTGTTTGGTTGCACCAGAACATTCAGCAGAGATTACAGGGCACATAACATTCAGCAGAGATTACAGGGTACATAACATTCAGCAGAGATTACAGGGTACATAACATTCAGCAGAGATTACAGGGCACACAATTTGAAGATATGTGTATTTGAATACCACCCGTTACGGCATGTCCTGAGCATAATGAAATAGAGTGTGAGTAATCTCGTGTAAAATTGGTTCGTTTATTGATGTCGTGTGTCGTTGCTTGCGCGTTTAGAGAAAAGGTGACGGTAGTGCACGGATGCAATGTAACTGTTCTTTAAAAAATACTATTCATAGTCACACTTATTTGTATACGTTTCGTTAATTTTCGTCTGGTGTTTTGCATATGTTGTTACACCTGTATATAAATTAGTGGATTTGATTGCAAGAGATTTGGTTGCAATCATTCCGTTATGATGACATGAATCGGTTAATTAATTATTGTACTGCACGCTAGTATTTGTGCATGCAAACACGTACACGCGCCCGTATACATGCATGTGTTTGTTTTCATATGTACACCACCTTAGATATTGGTATATCTCGGTCAATGTCCAGGCATGAATGGACTGAAACATCTCACAGTTCAGTACTTGAGTATGGTCTTAATTCTGATCAGGTTTGTAATATTCTGGCTGGCTGATTGACTGATTAGTGGGGTGGCTGGCTGGTTGATTGACCGACTAGCGGGGTGGCTGGCTGGCTGATTGACTGACTAGCTGGGTGGCTGGCTGGCTGATTGACTGACTAGCTGGGTGGCTGGCTGGCTGATTGACTGACAAGTGGGGTGGCTGGCTGGCTGATTGACTGATTAGCGGGGTGGCTGGTTGGCTGATTGACTGACTAGCGGGGTGGTTGGCTGGCTGATTGACTGACTAGCGGGGTGGCTGGCTGGCTGATTGACTGACTAGCGGGGTGGCTGGCTGGCTGATTGACTGACAAGTGGGGTGGCTGGCTGGCTGATTGACTGACTAGCGGGGTGGCTGGCTGGCTGGCTGATTGACTGATTAGTGGGGTGGCTGGCTGGCTGATTGACTGACTAGCGGGGTGGCTGGCTGGCTGATTGACTGAATAGCGGGGCGACTGGCTGGCTGATTGACTGACTAGCGGGGTGGCTGGCTGGCTGATTGACTGACTAGCGGGGTGGCTGGCTGGCTGATTGACTGACTAGCGGGGTGGCTGGCTGATTGACTGACTAGCGGGATGGCTGGCTGATTGACTGACTAGCGGGATGGCTGGCTGATTGACTGACTAGCGGGGTGGCTGGCTGGCTGGCTGGCTGGCTGGCTGACTGGTTGGCTGGATGACTGGCTGGCTGGCTGGCTGGCTGGCTGGCTGGCTGGCTTACTGGATGGATGGCTGACTGTTTGTCTGGCTGTCTGGCTGACTGAATGTTGTTTGGCTCGCTGTCTGACTGTCTGGCTTGCTGGCTTGCTGACTGACTGGCTGGCTGACTGCTTGGCTTGCTAACTGGCTGACTGCGTGGCATAATTTTTGTCTTGTATTTTGCAAATGTTGTTATACAACTTATTGGATTTGATTGGAAGTGATTTGGTTGCAATTATTTCGTTATAATTACACGAATCATTTAATTATGTATTGTACTGTACGCCAATACGTGTCCATGCAAACATGGACGAACATGCACGTACACACGCCCGTATACATGGATGTGTTTGTTTTCATATGTACACCACCTTAGATATTGGTATATCTCGGTTAATGTACATGCATGAATGGATCGAAACTTCTCACAGTGGATTACTTGAGTAAAGTCTTAATTCTGATCTCCTTTTTAGTAGTCTGGTTGGCTGGATGGCTTACTGACTGGCTGTCTGTTGACTGGATTGCTGACTGACTGACTGGCTGACAGGCTGGCTGGCTGACTGGTTGACTGATTGGCTGACTGACTGCGTGGCTGGCTGACTGGTTGACTGTTTGGCTGGGTGCAAACTACGTGGTTGGCTGACTGGTTGACTGCGTCGCTGCTGGCTGCTGGCTGGCAGGGTGGCTGACTGCGTGGCTGGCTGACTGGCTGCGTGGCTGGTTGGTTGGCTGCGTGGCTGGCTGGTTGACTGGCTGACTGCGTGGTTGTCTGGCTGGCTGGCTGACTGTATGGCTGACAGACTGACTGCCTGGCTGGTTGGCTGACTGGCTGACTACGTGGCTGGCTGGCGGGTTGACTGTCTGGTTGGCTGGTTGAATAGCTGGCTGACTGGCTGGATGGCTGGCTGACTGGCTGTGTGACTGGCTGGCTGACTGTGTGGCTGGCTGACTGCCTTACAGTGTTGGCTGGCTAGCTGTTGACTGGCTATCTGGCTGACTGCGTGGCATTCTAGCTGGCTGGCTGAGTTACACACATTCATGCAGTCGATCATGTACAAGTACTAATTTTGTTCAAGAAGTACTTGAAACTATTAACATGCATGTATAAAGAACAAGGAAACACAATCTTGCTCATAATTATTAATAAATATAATAAATATTATATAGGATATAAGTCTAAGTACGAAGGCTTATATTAGTAAGGATATAAGCCTAAGTACAGCGGCATATATTACTTACCTTTAATAGAAGAAAAGTGGTCACCAGTCGCCACAACCAGTACATGATGAGGTCAATAAATGGCGGAACGTACTCAGCCTAGTTGACGTTTTACACAGCTCGTTTGTAGACGATTTGTAGACGACTTGATCCCTAGTGGAGATAACGAACCTCGCTGTCTGACTAGACGCATCCACTTACTAAACTATTGTAAGTTACTGACTTTCTAGTCACGGTGTAAGCTACCTAATTGGAATATAGGCAAACCGCGGTTATGGAACTCAGCTAGTTCGTACAGTTACAAAGAGGAAGTAACGCCCGAATGTACAGCACGTGCTATTATATTATTGCTTGGCGACTTATCTCATCATCAGTACGTAGCGACCCAATTGTTCAGTGACCCGCGGTGACGAATTGTTCAGCAACCCGTGGAGACCTATTATTCAGCGACTCGGGACAGCACAATTCCTCGCCGATGTGTGACGATACTGTTGCTAAGCAACGTGTGGCAATACCACTGCTTTGGCGATAACGTTTTTAGACGTCACGATTAAACTAAAAGTACACGTTTGATTTGTTTGTTTGTAGGACTGCAGCCGCTCAAACTACAGAATTCGTGTTTTTATATGCGCGCTCGTATCAAATCTAAAACATAATACCATTGCGTTGTAATGCTATTGTATGTACCGACTGTTCGCCAAAGGTACGTGTTGTTAAAAAGTAAAAACAATAAAGTTAAGTTCTTATATCGAGCAGTATCTAGTCCTTAGGGTTGCTGTCACGGAGTAGCGAGGTCTCCGTACATTAGATGGCTCAGGTCTAGTAGAGTTCTTATATCGAGCAGTATCTAGTCCTTAGGGTTGCTGTCACGGAGTAGCGAGGTCTCCGTACATTAGATGGCTCAGGTCTAGTAGAGTTCTTATATCGAGCAGTATCTAGTCCTTAGGGTTGCTGTCACGGAGTAGCGAGGTCTCCGTACATTAGATGGCTCAGGTCTAGTAGAGTTCTTATATCGAGCAGTATCTAGTCCTTAGGGTTGCTGTCACGGAGTAGCGAGGTCTCCGTACATTAGATGGCTCAGGTCTAGTAGAGTTCTTATATCGAGCAGTATCTAGTCCTTAGGGTTGCTGTCACGGAGTAGCGAGGTCTCCGTACATTAGATGGCTCAGGTCTAGTAGAGTTCTTATATCGAGCAGTATCTAGTCCTTAGGGTTGCTGTCACGGAGTAGCGAGGTCTCCGTACATTAGATGGCTCAGGTCTAGTAGAGTTCTTATATCGAGCAGTATCTAGTCCTTAGGGTTGCTGTCACGGAGTAGCGAGGTCTCCGTACATTAGATGGCTCAGGTCTAGTAGAGTTCTTATATCGAGCAGTATCTAGTCCTTAGGGTTGCTGTCACGGAGTAGCGAGGTCTCCGTACATTAGATGGCTCAGGTCTAGTAGAGTTCTTATATCGAGCAGTATCTAGTCCTTAGGGTTGCTGTCACGGAGTAGCGAGGTCTCCGTACATTAGATGGCTCAGGTCTAGTAGAGTTCTTATATCGAGCAGTATCTAGTCCTTAGGGTTGCTGTCACGGAGTAGCGAGGTCTCCGTACATTAGATGGCTCAGGTCTAGTAGAGTTCTTATATCGAGCAGTATCTAGTCCTTAGGGTTGCTGTCACGGAGTAGCGAGGTCTCCGTACATTAGATGGCTCAGGTCTAGTAGAGTTCTTATATCGAGCAGTATCTAGTCCTTAGGGTTGCTGTCACGGAGTAGCGAGGTCTCCGTACATTAGATGGCTCAGGTCTAGTAGAGTTCTTATATCGAGCAGTATCTAGTCCTTAGGGTTGCTGTCACGGAGTAGCGAGGTCTCCGTACATTAGATGGCTCAGGTCTAGTAGAGTTCTTATATCGAGCAGTATCTAGTCCTTAGGGTTGCTGTCACGGAGTAGCGAGGTCTCCGTACATTAGATGGCTCAGGTCTAGTAGAGTTCTTATATCGAGCAGTATCTAGTCCTTAGGGTTGCTGTCACGGAGTAGCGAGGTCTCCGTACATTAGATGGCTCAGGTCTAGTAGAGTTCTTATATCGAGCAGTATCTAGTCCTTAGGGTTGCTGTCACGGAGTAGCGAGGTCTCCGTACATTAGATGGCTCAGGTCTAGTAGAGTTCTTATATGTCAAGGTCAACGCATATGAGAAAGAACGGCAATCGTGAAAAAGCAACAAAGAACGAGGGAATTTTAATAAACTTTATTACAAGATATCTTCCTTTTGGTAAGTATCTCGATTAGCAAAAAATGAAAAGAATAAAGAAATCCCGTAACCAAATCTTAACAGAACATAATAAGCAACAACACTGAATCTTTGAATCTATCTAACTAAGAAAGTAAAGTTACAGTTGATCTTTCAGTTATCCAATTCCTCTTCCTTTCTAAGGTGGATTGTTCCACTACACGACCAAACATTAGGCGCCAAGTGTTATCTAAGAATATATCCCACAAGAAAAATACACAACATATCGCTAGCCCTCGCGGACTCTCATTACAGTAATCGGTTACAACAAATATACGTAATATGTATACTTCAAGGGTAATAATACCACACTTCAAAACCACAGATAACTACCATTCATAAAACAGCAACTAATAGATACGTTCAATTAGAAAATATACATTTACATTGGGCTAGTCCCATCACAAACCTATACGAACGCTTATTGAAGGCATCACGCCGAGCTCAGAAAACAATCAGAACGGTGTATCTCGGCCGCACGAGTGATGACGCCGGGCAATTGACGCTTGCCGCCGTCCGCCGCGAATTCTCGAGTCGCGTCCGTGCTATGATCGACTTGTCTCGCAAGGTCGCAAACGATTGAGATATCAGTAGAATGGGTTCGCGCGAATGACGACGCCGGGCGGTAGACGCGAATTCTCGAGTCGCATCTGTGTTTCGATAGAGTGGTCTTGCCCGGTCGCAAATGATCGAGAAGTCGGATGAATGGGGTCGCGCGAATGACGACGCCGGGCAGTATACGCTTACCGCCGGCCGCTACGAATTCTCTAGTCGCATTCGGTCACGCTGTCGGACGATCTCGCTGGGAGACTGCTGTTCGAGGATGACCCGAGCTTGGATGAGCGCGTCGCGATTATCGCTCATCGACGCAAATACGTCGGGGCCGATTGGAATGTTGATTCAATAAACCGCTAAAGTGGCAGCATGGCTTCTTCGAAGCTCGAACAGTCACTCTGGACGCTGAATATTGCACACACAAAATCTTGGGAACGTAACCCACAATAACGATTCCCACCGCGCTTCACGACTTAATTTGCCAATCTCTAGCCAGCGGGATAACTGGTGTCGTTCAACCCTGGATCTGTCCCAGCCCTTCGCCAGCGCCCACAAGGCGAAATGCGTATGACAGACGATTATATAAGCGGACCTATTTACACATCATATGACAGGTTTCCATCATTTCTATTGGCTAATACAATACACAATTCAAGCTACGCATTGTGCAACACCCTCTAAGATACAGTGAAACCACCTGCTGGCATAGAAACGCTAGCAAAAGAATACCACATCCCACTGAGCGTATTTGAACCGGGTTGCTATAATTACGTAACTAATGCGGTTGGTCAACAATCTGCCCATCTACTGGCCTGACCTTCGTAATTTACCAAATTAAACCTCAGGAGCCGGTTTCATGAAGCGTCGTAACTTTACGCACAACTAGACGTTATACTAGTTAAGTGCAACTAGCTGGTGTAACTTAGACCGGTTTCATGAGAACAATTAAACATTCGCGTAACTACGTCGACGTAGAATTGACCTAGTTACGTTGCGATGGGGAATCCCTGCGTCCGCAGTAAAATGTAAGCTCGCAGGAAATAATAATGAGCCATAAAAGTTCGTATGTTGTAATTTCGAACAAATGCATATTTTATTGCTAAGTGGGGCTTTGCATATGTTCTAGTGCACCAAACTTCTCAAATGTCAACTGCACTAATGTGAAATCAAATCCCTTTATTTAGGTTCGTTCACCAAGTTTGGTGTTACATTTTCAATTCAATACGAACAAAGAGACGGCAGAGGCGAGTCATCTGCCAACACAAACAATAATACTAATGTCAGCACAATCGTTTTAAAATAAAATAAAACACAAACATCGTCCCAGTGAACTGTATCGCATCTAGGCACAAAGTAAAGGAGCAGAACAATCACCATATCTTCAGAGAAAGAAGACAAGTGTCAATCTTACAACAAAGGACACAGTGATCATGACATAAGACACAACTGTAAATGTTTCCATATTTCTAAAGTAAGAAATATATCAGTATTCTACCAAACATATTGCGATTGCAAATAACTGACCACAGCCATTGGCGACGGAGCAGCTTATATTAAACTGTCATGATATCAGTTGTACATACTACACACAGTATCAACAATGATTACAAAAGATAAACAGCCTGCCAGTGTGATCTAACAATTTACAGATATAATAATGGCTAGGTATGAAAATGGAATTAATGCAACTTGTCGCAATCCCAACTATTTCCCTACACACAAGTAACAAACATTTGTTTAAGAGAAACACATATATAGTGAAATCGAATCACCACTCCTAGCACAACATCAGTTGTAATATTGTTGTTTAGGTAACCATCCCGGTCCACACCCGTTAAGTCTTAAATCATCCCAACAAATAAAAATGTTCTCACGACACACAACCTCGTGGCAAGGACATTTTCATCGCGCTGCAGAAACGGTGTCGCACCGTAATTAACCGCCGCTAAAAGAAACTGCAAAGAACGGGGTCAAACTGAAATTGCGCCACTAAGAGAAAGAACGCCCTAGTACACATAGAAAATTTATATGTAGTTGTAAAGAGTGAAGTTAGCACGAATACTGCCACATTTGAATAAACTATGAAATACTCGAATCACAGCGTCTGACGTCTCGCTTTGGTTTACTAATCCTACACTTAGAAGTTACGGCGCTGGGAAAATTTCGAAAGTACGGGTAGCGTTAGAGTCGGCAGTAAATAGACGGCGTAAAGTTATTTTTCAGACGGAGAGGTGACAGTGCTATTGGAGGTATACCAGCAGCACTGTCATTTCCTTCAGAGCAGATTTTCCGTGAAGTTACTAAAAATAAAAAACGTGTCGGCTTGTGGCATGTCTACAAGGAGAAAGGGAGATGTCCGGAAGAAATGGATGAACATAAAACGGGTAGAACTTCAGGCAAATGCCGCATCGAAGGCGAAGCGGCCAAAGTCAAAGACAGGAGGAGGCCCGCCACCACATCGGCCATGGTTTGTGGTTTGTCACATATGGTACTGAACACGTATTGACCAAGCCGTCCACCTACGATATTTGCCACACTGTGCACGATTCGGCACACTGTTGGTTTGGTTATTCCGAATGTATCGGCGACATCAATTTGAAAGCCCCCACAAGCGAAAATTCGCAACGCCACCATAAGTTGTATCGAGGGCGACAGTCCTCCTTTCCCCCAAACTCGTCGGTCAGCCACAATAATATATCATTTCTTCTAAACCTATAACGCTCAAATTGTTCATCGTCGTTTAACGAATCAAGAGGGTTAATCCTATCTCTGAACACTCTTTCTCGTCTAATGTGTCTTCTTTGCAGTTCATGCACCAAACACCAACCAATTGATGATTGTAAATATATATGTCTCGTGTGTGCTACTGCGCTTGTATCTTAGAACTTGGGGAGCATCCCGCGAATATTTCAAATAACGTAAGCTTACGCCTGCTATATACCAAGCGCAAAGTTACGACCAACTAGCAACGGATAATCGCACTTAGGATACTCACGAAACCCAAATAACGTAACTTTACGACGTTCTAAACTTACGACGTCGTAGCGGTCGCTACGACGTCGTAAATACGCTTATGAAACCGGCTCCTGGAAAGTAGATTTAAACACCCACAAATAGCAGAAATGCTACAGTTGCTCAAAGTGCATTACATTTTCAGTTTGGTTGTATCTGATCAGAGCTACCCTTAGCAAAACATTTTCATGAATTTATAACTGATCACCATTTAAATGCATTTATAGGCATATCTATACAAATCATAATGTCATCTTTCCTAGTGGGAATCTAGTATAAATGTATCTGATAGGTGGCGCAACTAGCATTGCGACTTGATGCAATAGAGTATGTATAGCACATTAGAATATGCATTTAGTACAGACAGTGTGCCAACTGCCTTTACATGGCTCCTCTACATTAAGTCAATAAATCATTGGCTAATGTATCCACTCAAATAAAAATACTTCGAACAGATGCAAAATTTAAAGAATCTACTATAGACATGACAGAACTGCACGTGCTAAATGAATACGTTAAAATAACCAAATTCAAATATAGGTGGTGTCATCACCGCATCCTAAACAATGGCACTGACACATTGTCAAGACCAAATGTAATTTCACCAGTTGAAGCACTGTTTGGCTCTTCGTCGGTGTTTCCCGGTGTATACAGGAGCACTAGTTTATGTACGGGCCGATCGCTTTCCGCATTGCTTCCTGTCAACAATGTAGGCTCAAAGCCGGCGAAGTGTGACCAAAACCAAAAGAGCACGCTTAGCGCGCTGCCAGTCGGAGAAGTATGTGACTCTGTCTAGAAGGTCACAGGATGGGAGTTTGGCAAAAGCTCTGTGTGTCACAACTTTCTTAACCCCAGGGTCATCTGGCATAACTGGCATGCACTCTTTGGTCAATGGCAATGGTGCGGCAGGAGACAGGAAAGACGGCGCTTTCCACCATTCTCTGGCGTTTAGCAACTCCTTGGCGCTCATGCCACGTGATGCAATGTCGGCCGGATTCTGTTTAGTGTCGACATTGTTCCAATCACTCACTTCTGTGCTGTTTCAAATATGCTGGACTCGGTTTGCAATAAAGATGTTGAATCTCCTCAACTCGTTGCTGATGTATCCCAGCACAACCTTGCTATCCGTCCAGTAGGAATGAGTGATATGTTCGTAGTCCAACTCCTTGTACAGGAAGTTGCCGATCTTGACATAGATAACTGATGCTGTCAGTTCTAGGCTCGGTGTGGTCACGGGCATAGAGGGGGCAACGCGGGACTTGCCCATCACTAGTGTACACGACACATTGTCGTGAGTGTCCACCAACCACAAGTAATTACACTCTCCGTAGCCACTCAGACTGGCATCTGAGAAATGGTGCAGCTCTACCTTGGCCGGAGTGTCAAATTCGCGGACTTTGTGATATCTGGGGATGCTGATGTCCGCCAGGTGTGACAGTTCTCCACGCTACCTATCCCATCGGGCCTTCTTGTCCTCTGGAATGGTGTCGTTCCAGTCGCCGCCATCACGCACCAACTCTTGAGGATCTGTATCGCCGTGAACACGTATGGAGAGACTAAGCCGAGTGGGTCGAATACGGAGCTGACTTTAACAAGATTTAACAAGATTGCCATCCAGAAAATTACTCTGGATGGCAGGTGGACAAGGAAGCCTTTTGGCTTATCGAGAGTCCAATACTTTTTATCTACATGTATCCCGCCTTTTTAAGGTGTGTGTCGATTTTATTTTTAAACATATTCACGCTACTAGCACCAACACAATCAGGAGATAATCTGTTCCATTCATTTACAGTCCTTTGTGAGAATGAGAACTTTCTTATATCTAATCTACACTGCTCCTTTACTAATGTAGCTTCATGTCCTCTGGTCCTTCTATTTTTCTTAACTGAGAAAAAAATGTTTCTATCAATATTTTCATAACCATTCAATATTTTAAACACTTCTATGTGATCTCCTCTCAATCTCCTGGTCTCTAGTGTTGTTAAACCACATTCTTTTAGGCGTATTTCGTAACTAAGATCCCTCAGATTTGGTATCATTTTAGTCGCTCTCCTCTGTACTCTTTCTAGCATATCTATGTCCTTCTTGCGATATGGCCTCCATGCTTGTATACAATATTCTAAATGAGGCCTCACTATTGTTTTGTACAGCGGTACTATTAATTCTTTTTTCTTATACGCTATATTTCGCCTAATTAATCCAAGGATTTGATTTCCCTTTGACGCTGCAATTCCGCACTGCTCTGAAACCTTCATATCAGCACTAATGGTTAACCCCAAGTCCTTTTCTTTTACAGTAGTACTTAGAACAGTACCCCCCATTTTATATTTTACCTCTTCATTCCCATGACCTGTGTGGAGGCATTTACATTTCCCAAAATTGAACAGCATTTGCCACTTTTCAGACCATTTGATCAACCTATCAAGATCATCTTGTAAATGCTGTCTGTCTCCATCACTTTTAATCCTTCTAAACACTTTTGTATCATCCGCAAATTTTAACACCTTGCTTGTTATATCATCGTCCAAATCGTTGATATATATTAAGAATAATATAGGTCCTAGTACTGATCCCTGTGGTACCCCACTCAATACCGATTTCCAGTTTGAAGCCCCCATCAACTACTACACGTTGTCTTCTGTCATTCAGCCATTTTTCTATCCAGTTTATTATACCATTTCCTATGCCATGGGCCTTTAGCTTAAGGAGTAATCTTTGATGTGGTACTTTGTCGAAAGCTTTTTGAAAATCTAAATAGATGATATCTACTGGTGATCCCTCATCTACCCACCTAGTGATGTCTTCCAAAAAACATAACATATTTGTTAAGCATGACCTCGCTTTTAAAAACCCATGTTGAGATGGGTTTATCAAGTTATGTTTAACAAGAAAATCCACCATGTGATCTTTAATTAGTATTTCTAATAATTTGCAAATCACTGATGTTAAACTCACTGGTCTATAGTTCTCTGACTTGTTTCTCGAACCTTTTTTAAATAACGGTATAATGTTTGCCTCTTTCCATTCTAAAGGAACCACTCCCTCTTCTAATGACAAATTGAAAACTGTTGCAAGCGGTACGCTAATTTGTTCTACAATTTCCAATAGTAGTTTGGGCGGAATCCCGTCCACTCCAGGTGATTTATTATCCTTCATAGCCCTTATTTTCTTAGCTACCATTTCCGAGGTTACAACTAACTGTCCTAAATAGTCTGAATCTGCCCCCTTGAACTTAGCCTCTGGTACTGGCAGTGAACTAATATCTTCCCTGGTAAACACTGAACTAAAATACTCATTCAGGTCTTCTGCCATTAAGAATCCCTCTGATATTGTATTTCCAGCACTATCTTCTAGAGGACCGACCTTATCCTGAACTTTCTGTTTGCTTCGAATATACGCATAAAAACTCTTACTGTCATGTTTTATATTACTAGCTAATTTTTTTTCATAGCTTCTCTTTGAATTTCTAATTTCAGCTGTAGCTTGATTAAGTGCTTCTTTATAAATGTTGTAGTCTTCATCATTTCCAGTACATCTATATGACTTCCACATCATTTGTTTATACTTAATTTTTCTAATGGCTTCTTTCGATAAGTGTTTCTTTTTAGACCGTTTCCCTTGTTTTTTGAAAGGTACAAATTTATCGACTATGCACTTAATTTCACTATTTAAGATATTCCAGCATTCGGTTGCTGTCTTATTCTTCAGTGTGTTATTCCAGTCTATCTTTGCTAAATATTTCCTCATGTCCTTATACCTTCCTTTGTGGAAATTTCTCCTATACTGCTTTTTACTATTCCTTTCTGATTTTACTTTGATGGTAAAATGTATCTGGTTGTGATCACTACTCCCCAGTGGCTCACATATCTTGACATTGTCAACTAATTCTTTCTGTGAGGACAAAACTAAGTCTAACACATTCTCTCCCCTGGTTGGTTCTAGCACATGTTGAGAAAGGAAACTATCTTGTACTAAAACTAAAAACTTGTGGTCCTCACTCCCCATACTCTGTAGAGATTTCCATTGTATATGCCCATGGTTAAAGTCCCCCATAATAATACAGTTCCGTTTGCTTACTTCCCTTATAGCGTTTTGTATTTTTTCATTCTCTTCTATGCTTATGTTTGGACTTCGATAAACTAACCCAACTGTTAACGTTGAGTTTCCTGTAACTATGTTACACCAAACAGCTTCTTCGCAATCTGCTTCTCTTTCTAATTTTATTTCATAAGCCTGGATAGATTCTTTAATATATAAAATAACTCCACCTCCCTTTCTTCCTATTCTATCTTTCCTAAACATTACATATCCTGTTAGTCCCAATTCGGCATCTGATATATCAGTGGTGGCCCACGATTCGGTTATACCTATTATGTGAGGGTCAATATCTTCTACCATAATGTTTAGTTCACTTCTTTTGTTTACTATGCTCCTTGCATTTAAACAAATGCATTTATATCCTGATTCAGAACAGTTTTCCAGGCTGTTCTTTGCCGATTTATTTCTGCTGTCTTTATCTATGCCTCCAGTTTCAGGCTTCTCTGTGAATCCCCCCTGCGAATCTAGTTTAAATAGATGCAGCCTGTCCCACTGTCAACAGATTGCAGCAAGTTCTCTGAGAAAACTGCTGCCCCCTTTCCACTTAGATGTAGGCCATCTCTCATGTACATATCTTCCCTCCCAACAAAGTATCCCCATAAATCTACGAATCCCACCCCCTCTTCTTTACACATCTGCTCAACTAGTGCGTTGATCGCCATCCTCTTGCAGTTTCTATATGTCGGCCCCCTTCCTCCCATTACTGGCAAAATTCCTGAGAGGATAATCTGTTCTACTCTTGTCTTCTTTAACTTCTTCACTAACTGTCTGTACTTCTGAACTATCCCAGTTGTTCCCTCCCTCTCTGCGTTATTTGTCCCTACATGTACTAGTATAGACCCTCCCTTGCCATGCCCCAGTACCTTCTCTACCCTTTCAGTTACATGTTCTATCCTAGCCCCCGGTAGACAAACAACGACGTCCTCCCCCTCGCTTAGAGTCTTATCTGTCTTTCTCATAATCGAATCGCCCATAAACACCCTCTCTTTCCTCATTGCCCCCTCAATCACTGCCTCAGTGTAGCTCTTTCTACGGTTTGCATCTGTCTGGTTGTAATCTTGTTCCCCTGTCTTCTGCTCTCCCGTCACAATCTCGTCCGTTCCATTCTTTCCTGACGCTGTTTCTCTTGTCACCTTTCTTCCTGTCATCGTCCCTCCCGACTTCTCTTCTGTCACATGTACTCTCACTTCCTTTCTTCCCGTCATCTTTCCTCCCATTGCATTTCCTTCTCTCCTCTCCCGTCTCTTTTTCCCTCCTACCTCTTTCTCTACGGTCACTTTCTCTCCTGCCACCTTCACACCTGTCACATTTCCTGCCGTCGATCCTCCACTTTCTTCCCCTCCGATCACCTTCCCTCCTCTCAGTCTCCTTTCCTCGGTCTTGTTGCCACTACTCTGCTCCTTCAGTTTCACAGTATTCCCAACTTTATCCCTGTCGTCTCTCTCCATTCCATCTGTCTCCTTGCTGATTCTCATCTCCATCCCCTTCACAATATCTACCAACCTAGCTACCTCTTTCTCCAGACATTTCACCTTCCAACACCCCACGCACTGAAAGGTGAATCCCTCTTCCTTGGTTTCTGTCCATGACTTCGTACAGCCGGATAAGGCAAAATCTACCCAACTGTGGCAGTCGTCGCACACCAAGTGTCTCTTTGCCTTGACTTGCCGCTTGCAAGGCGCCATATCAGAATTTATTTAATAATAATAATCTAATTAGCTATTTAAAATAGTTTTGTCAACTGTGTTTACACTATTCACTGTCTATGTAGTCTTTAAGAAGACTGTTTTCTGTGCACAAATGTTACACTTTACGTAAGATTGCGTACGCTAGACTGCCTTATTTATTTAGGTTATACAGCGCCCTAGCGAATAAGAGAGACACTAGCTACATAAACTTAGTTCGCCCGATTATCGCAAATGCTTAATTTTAACAACAAAGCTACCTTATCAAAATGTCTAGCAGGTACTGACTTACACAGATATTATCTTATGTAGGTAGTTTATGGTTGTTACTTTATCACCTATATATTCTACCACATAACGAGGTTTGTTAAATCTTGTTTACAAACTTATCGTAGCCGTAAGCTAACGTACCCTATTATCACTCACTAGACTAAAGTGTCCTAAAATACTTTATCTAACTAACTTTAAGCACAACTGCTACTCAATATATGTTTACTGCTACTTTATGAATGATATTAAGGCAAGAATAATACTTATCAATCAGTAATTCCACTTGCTTATGAACTTTGATACACCACCAATTTCAACGATCTATCTCCGCCAAATATAGCCTCGAGCTTTGGACAGGATGCCACGCTGAGTCAGTGAATTGTCTTTCAATTCAATTCTAAATTAGAATGCATTTGATTCGATGCACCATTGAATGCCAAGAGTCCGTTCGACGGGTAGAGAGTCGCACGTCAAGTTCATGTTCTGAATATCCTTGGCTCGTAGTTCAGTGGGAATAGTGGATTTTGCAAGTTGAAACCTCCTTTCTTGCACAAGTCCCGGCTGTGCTACAGGGCTTCTTCTGGAGTAGCCACAGACATGAGACTTTCGTCCACATAGAAATATATCTTGACAAAGTCAGCTGCTGGCGTCTTCCCGCTGTTTCAAACATATTTGCTGTCGCTTTGAGTGCATAGTTGGCACATCCTGGTGATGACGTGGTGCCGAATAGGTGTACTTTCGTCCGGTAATCTGTCAGTTCACTGTCCAAATTGCACGGATCCATCACACAAAACGTAGGAAGTTTTTTGGTTGACTCCCACCTGGAGAAATATCTGTTGATATCGCAACTGAGAGCCACAGGCTCTTGACGAAATCTGCACAAGACGCCAATCATGTTGTTGATTAAGTCTGAGCCTTGGAGAAGATGACGGTTGAGTAGTTATTCCTTGTACGCAGCACTGCAATTGAAGACCACGCGCATTTCCCCTGGTTTCTTGAGGTGGTAAAAGCCGTGGTGTAGAATGTACCAAGTCCCCCTTCATCGCTATGCAATTCGTCGGCCTGTAGAGGCTCCGCGTATCCTTGACTGATGGTGCCTGCCATGAATCTGGAGTAATTCTCCCTGTACTGGTTTTCATGCAGAAGTTTGTTCTTAAGGCCAGCAAGTCTCTTGAGTGCTATTGGTCGATTGTTTGGCAAGATGACATTGTTCCTGAAGGGTAATGGCGTTTGGAAATGTCGATCTGGTCTCCTATACACTCCATTGGAGAGCTTGTGCAGGAAACGACAGTCGTCGATTGGTGTTTTTATCGTCGGAGTTTCGTTCATCGAAGTTCAGGTCAAACATCTTGCATACTGGCAGGGCCGATTGTCGTGACGAAAGTTCGGAAGGTCAAGTGACAAGGCTTGTCGTTCGCTACATACACCAGCTGAGCATACAATGGGTCTATTATGCCCGCAACTCCCAAGCCAATTGACGTACGCACCGTCCGCGGTTCGTTGTCTACTCCTGGTATTAGTTATCGGGGTTTCAAGGCGCGAGGACAGTCTAATCCTATGAACAATCCTATCTCCATATCTTCCTGGTAGGGGAGTAACTGCACTGCTACAGTGGTGAAATGGCGCCGCTGCATAGCTGTCTCCTGGCGTGAATTGAAACTCCTGTTTGCTAAAATTGATTCCCTCCCGTACGCCCTTGGACCGTCCGCATGATTCCAAGCTGTGCGACCGGCCGTAGAGCACGCAGCTCCTGCCCTTGTTCTGCGCTGGTGCATGGGCAGTAGCGAGAATAGTCACCTCAGCTAAGTCGGAATTGGTCTCTTCCTCGTGAACATCCGTAGAGAATGAACGGGCCGTCGTCTTATGTTGCACGCCTTTCATCACCCTTTGCTCATCTTTCGTCTCGGCTTTAAGCTGTTTCAAGATGACCGTGTTACACGCGATGCGTGCCTCTTGTTCCAGGAAGTCACAGAACGGGCTGAATGGGGGATAACATTGTTCGTCTTCCTCCTCATTATTGAGCTATTTGTTGACAATTCAGCTCCATCTGTCATTGATGTTCTTCGGTAATTTCTCTAGCATCCTGGCAATTTCCTCCTCAGAGTCCAACAAGCTGAGTTGTTGGGTTGATTGCATGGCTGTTTTGTAGTGAGTAGAAATTTCGAGAAATCACGACGTCCCATGACATCACCATTATTGACCAGTGGCCAATCTTCCGCCTGCACTCCCTGGTTAAGAGGTATTTGTTGCCATATCGCTCTTGTTTTAGAACAGACCTAGCCTTCCGATAGGCCTATTCGGTGTTAAGTGCCAGATAGCCCTGAAAGGCCGTGTGTGCCTCGCCGGTGCATTTCCCGAAGAAAACATTCTTTGACTCACAGCCGTGGTGTGCTGTTCCACGACTGTTTCAAACGACCAATTCCGGTGTGGGTACTGTAGCAAGTCTCCACCAAATTTCTCAGGCATCATCTTGGGTAGATGTTCGCGATTTGAAAGTCGTTCTGTCGGGTTATTCAGGACATTCGCCAACATTTCACTGGTGTTCGCAACGTTGCCAGGTGGTGCGTAGCCACAAGCTTCTTGTGGCGGCAAGGCTCCAGCTGAGTCCGCGGTGACGCATAAGCCTATAAGCCAATATTCGAACCGCCCTGGGTAATCGTGTTACCACCCGCCAAAAGATGTCTTCCATCACGGCCCGGTGTCAACTGTCCATCTACACGTGGAGTAGATGTATGCTGAGGGGAGGGCACACCGGAGTCCATCTCGCCTCGGGGAGAGTAATTGGCAGGTAATGCGTCTTCCATCAACTTGACTCGTGTGTGCGATGTCACCTCCTCTCCTCCTCGTATTTTTCCAAAGCTTGCAGTTTTGCTACACTGACCCTTATCTCCGTGTCTACTTTCAGTTGTTCTTCCTCAGCTTGTAATTTCGACAGCGTTATGTTAAGCTCTTCGGAAAGCTGCCGAGACCTGGCTTCCAACTGGCGTGTAATAATTTCCAGATCGTGCTGCCGTGTCATCGCCGCCGCGTGGGCCAAGAGCTCCGCTTGCTGAGGCTCCTCCTAAAGCCTCATTAGACTGGCGCTGGAGCGAACGGAACTGCCGTGAGATGCACGAGAGTGACTGGTTGTCTGTGAGACACTGTCCTCAGGCCGGATGTCATCAGCCGCAGTAGAGTCTTGCACACATTGTTTCTTGGACATGAACCTTTTCATGTCCGCGTTGCACTTTGCCAGGTATGTATACCGAGTATTGTAATCACTGGCAATTGCTGCCGTCTGTGCCTGAGTACAGGCGAGACCCTTCAGTTGCTCGCCTGCCTTCTGAAATTCATCAAACAATCGGTAGAATGCGGCGAACTGCAATTCCGCAGACTCCATGTCTCCCGCCGAGTTCGCGTAGCTGTCTTCAGCCAGTGCAACCAATCTTGTGTACAGTTCTTTATACACCTGGCCAACATCGTGGTTGGTGGTTTCTTCATCTGTCTCGGTTCCAAGCGCCGATGTAGCCATTTTTTAGTCAGATGCGACAACTGTTGGCGAAGTTTCACTGTCGCGATTTAATACGCCAACAGTTTCAAATCACACCGAGCCAAGTCTAAATCAACTATTGACGTCCGTTTATTTACGTAACACTGAAATACAAAATGAACACACAAGTATGAGTGAGTGACCGGTTAAAGTGCGTTGTAACACGTTAAGCTGACAATTTGATAATATATTCAAGAATCGAACCATTGAAATTAAAAATGAAATACACTGTATAACAATGTAATTCAGATACATAAAAACCTATTACAAATATTAAAACTTAACTGTATCATGTCAGATAAGTAAATTGGTTGAACGGAACACAACTCGCAAACATCTACACACATAATACGAATGGATACTCAGAAATGAAAGACCAAACTGAAATACAACACTACTTTCCTAGACTTGGGCACAGAACAAAGGCCAGTTACAAAAAAGGGCTTCAAGGTAATTATTATCAAATTCTATTGAATATAACATGCTCAAACTATGATACAATTGTGCTAGACTGCATCAAATTTGCAACTACCTTCGTTCCAGGGTTGGCATCTACTGATGTTCTTCTTAAACGTGTAGAATGTGCGCCGCTCACAGACAAAGGGCACTAATCTATGCAGCCATGACATCACCACAAAGGGTAGATATCATGTCATCTTTCCTAGTGGGGATCTAGTATAAATGTATCTGATAGGTGGCGCAGCTAGTAGTGCGACTTCATGCAATATAATACATATAGCTCATTAGAATACATGCATTTAGTACAAACAATGTGCCAAATGCCTTTACAGTAAGCTTTCCAAAATATATGACGTGGTATTTTTTATTAAAGAAAGTATAATTACACAAACATTGTAATTATAAGACGTTTGTTGAAACGCACAATTTCAAAAAATTCTAATTTGACGGTGACCTTGTTTGACGCTTCCTGCATCACTTGACAGTTCTACGACAGACCAAGTTATGATGGAGATATATTGGTCTTTCAAACGATACACCATTTGGATTTGTGTACATAAGGGGAGGGGAGCATTTAAGTCGGTCCTTTAGGCAAGGCTTATGCTCGCCTATTGAGGAGGTACACACGAAAGGCGTGAGGTTATATTGGTCAGAACTAATTTGCATGTTCATGTGAAAAATTTGCATACCATGGTTTGTTCACTGACGAAGTCATAACCATATACCCTGAAAACATGCGTTTGGACACGTCATTTTGATTGTTTGATATTTGCAATTCGAGATATTCAGAATGGTAGTATATATTTTAAAGGCGATACCTAATTTGCATATTAATGGGTTTCTACAAAAAACGCTCAAGTGTGCCTGGATGGCATCAGTCGGATTATTGACCTACATGGTTAGAAGGTCACAAAAATACAAAAAAGACTTTGTGCGGACCCTAATTCACGGTACATTTACAAAAGAGCATTTGAATGCCGGACTAAAATAAATTTATAGTATCGGCTAAATGATGCTTTATAAAGGTGAAATATTTTCATAAGAAACTTTTGCCATAACCTCACTATTAATACCGTCATCGGGACTGATCCAGAGACATGAATAGCAAAAAAGCCACAATAGCGGAACTGATTTCCTTACTTTAGTGTCATACACAATAACTGACCTAATGCGACCTTAATCTATAGATGGCTGTAATACCGAGGTGACTGTAAATATAAGTACAATTATACTGAGATTCGCAATACCTATTTCCACCCACCAACCATCTACGTATTCAAACGATAACTTTGCGTCATTGCAAGTTTATCTCCTCCGAGGCGCCGATGTTTATTATCCTAATGTAAACACGCTATGTACTGTAATTTCTTTATTAATACCACTACATCCACAATCATGTCAACTGACAGTTAACTTGTAAAGCTACGATTCCATATGTACGAAAAGGTGTGCGGAAACGCATGCGGAATGGGGAATACCTCTGTAGTGACGTCACTAATGGGAATTTCCTATCCGATTCGTGTGCGGATACGATTCCAATCGCTACACGGAGCGATTCGATTTGCCGCAGCCGCATCCGCACAACAAAACTCATCCGCCTGTGTACGTTTGGAACTATTTATGTTAATTTCCACCGGGCACTATATCCATTGTTTTGCCGCATGCCCTATCTGCATGCCGTATCCGTACATATGGAATCGTAGCTTTAACCATGCCACTAAATCTCGCACCTTACGACGCTCACAGTCACAACACACTTCGGGGAAAGGGGTGTCACTGTCAGTGAATCCCTACATAGGCCCCCGCCTAGAGCACCAAGTGCTCGAAAAAAAACTAAACAAAAAACAATTGTTTTCAAAATAATTCAAAAACACAAACGTGTCTAATAATGTTCACTGTCACACATAATCAGTTCAGTCTCGGAACCACGCCGGTAGTCTAATTAGTCTACCATTTGTCGTCACCCTGGTAGGGCGCCTGGAGTGGTGTTCTGCGAGCGTCCACGCGAGCGAACACGTGTGTTGCAGTGGACAATTCTTGAGGTACAAAAATGCGTCGTGATTCTCCGCCATGTCAGATTGGAGGTGCTGGTCTCACCCGACGTATCTTCCGCCATAAGTCCTCAACAAAATCTGGGTCGGTCTTCCAACTGCCATCCGCGGTCGCAAAAAAACTCGTCTGGAAGAAGCAGTTGTTCCCCGTACACCATTTCAGCTGCTGAACAGCCTAGGTCACTATGTACCGCGGCCCGCATGCCAAGCATCACCACTGGTAATGTGTCGCACCAGTTTCTGTCTGCTTCGAGTTTGGCTTTAAGAGAAGCCTTCGTTGTTCTATGCATTCGTTAAAACCATGACGTTTGCCTGTGGATGATATGCTGTCGTCACATTCGTTGATGCCCGTACCAGCACTGCCGTCTTCCTCCACAGCTCAGACGCGAATTGCCTTCCACGATCACTTGTCAGAGTAGCTGGAACGCCGAATCGAGCCACCGAGTGAGACAGAATAGCTCTGGGGCATATCTAGGCAGAAATATCGACCGCTGGAATCGCTTCCGGCCACCTTGTAAAACGGTCAACTATAATCCTGCGATGGCGGAAAAGGCCCAACCAAATCGACGTGTACGCTCTCGAACCGGTGTGCCGGCATAGGAAGAGGTCTACGGGCGTCGTTTCGTAACTTTTGCTCGCTGGCAAGACATGCATAAGCGAAACCAGTGTCGCATGTCCCTGGCCACACAGTGCCAAACAAAATGGTCACAAATATAACGGCACATCGCTCTTGCTCCGGCGTGAGCTAACTCGTGATAAATGTCAAATATCACTCGAGTCAAAGCAGCTGGTACCAACCGGTTCGTGGCTTTCCGGTGGACTTATCAACGACGATGCCTTCGTTTGTATTCGCCAGCGCACAATGAACCCACTGCAGTGTTGGGATCTGACACGAGTCGTTGCACGTCACTATATGTGGCTTGCTGCTTGGCCAATTCTGCATAACCGACCAATTCTGCCGTAACACCTTCCATGGCCGAGATAATTTCTACAGGCAGACCCTCCGACGACACACTGGACAAAGCATCGGACACCACGTCGTGGGGCTCGTGAACATGGTGCACGTTGGTTGTAAACTCAGAAATGAAGGAATTATGTTTTTTGCTGACGCGCAGACCATTTGTCTGAAAACGAATGTCAGAGGCTTGTGGTCTGTGAACAGTGAACCTTCGCCCCTCTGTGAAATAGCGAAACTTCTTAACAGGAGTTCCTTTGCAAATGCAGAGTATTTAAATACCGTCCCGACTGCCATATCAGAAGTGTCTGTGTTGATGCTAGTCTCCGCTGTAGGCGACGGATGCACAAGGCATGTCGCAGCTGCCAATGCATCTTTGCTACGTTGGAAATGTTCGGTGTGACTCTTTTGTCCATGCAGATCCAAACGCTACGTTCTTGA
The DNA here is from genome assembly GCA_020002185.1 of Paraescarpia echinospica. Classification (NCBI taxonomy): domain Eukaryota; kingdom Metazoa; phylum Annelida; class Polychaeta; order Sabellida; family Siboglinidae; genus Paraescarpia; species Paraescarpia echinospica. The sequence goes on along the minus strand of CM034533.1, from coordinate 4,182,364 downwards.
GATTCACTAGGTCGTACAGTAGCATCAACATGTCTGAAGCATGGGGAATAAACCGTCGGTAGAAATTCAATAACCCGAAGTATCTCTTGAGTGTTTTTGCTGTGCGCGGCCGGGGACAATCTAGGATCACCTGGACACGATCATGTAGCGGCTCAATGCCAGCAGGCGTGACTCTGTGGCCAAACAGTCGGGGTTGAATATCCAAACACGCAATTCTGTGGATTCACCACTAGCCCGTAGTCAGCTAATCGCTGAAATAGTTGACGGAGATGCGCGCGGTGCTCTTCCACGGTAGAGCTCGCTACCAAAATGTCGTCCAAGTAGACATATGCGAAAGGCAAGTCTCTGAACACGTTGTCCATGAACCGCTGGAACGTCTGTGCCGCATTCTTAAGTACAAATTACATACGCAGGCATTCCAAAAGGCCGAATGGTGTCACAATTGATGTCTTTGCAATATCTTCCGATTTCATAGGTACTTGACCATATGCTCGAACCAAGTCCATTTTGGAGAAAATGCATGCACCATCAAGTTTCACTGCAAAATCATGTAGATGAGGTAAAGGATAGCAATTGTCCTCAAAGATTGCACTGAGTGCCCTGTAATCGCCACAGGTGCGCCAACCTCCATATGATTTGGCTACCACGTGCAGCGGAGAAGCCCATGCCGAGTTAGATGGCCGTACAATGCCCATCTCTAATAACTTGTCGAACTCTGCTTTCACCACCGCCAATTTGTCAGGGGACAGACGACGAGCACATTCGAAAACTGGCCGACGGCTGCGCGCTATGTGGTGCTCCACTTTGCCCTGCAGTCGACACTTCTTGATGCATGATGTAGAAATCTCGTTGAACTCCTCCAGAATGTCGAAAAATTGATCTTTCTTGGCCAGCATACAACATTTTGTAACCGTCGAACGTACGTACGACGCAGGAACCGATACGTAGCTTTCTATGTACATCAAACGTTACGGCCAAGTTCTACCGACATACCAAAATGCCGCAGGAAATCTGCACCAATTATCGGTTTGGTAACTTCGGCAACTGTGAAGTTCCACACGAAAGTCTTTGCCAAAGTAAGTTCCACTTGAACTGACCGCTGACCAAACATCTGGATAGACGAGCCCTTGGCTGAATGTTGGAAAACGGATAACGACGGTCCTCCGGGCGTGGCGGCAAAACGCTGACTTCTGCCCCAGTGTCTATCACTAACGACCTGCACGGGCGTTTCCTGTTTGACGGCAGCCTTTCACACACTTGTTTGCCTTGGCACCCCACGCCTCATGGTACCAGCATATTCCCAATCTGTTCAGGCCGCGGTACATCCTGCTGCGACGAGTGCGACTGCCGCCATATGCAGCGGTTGATCCCTTCATCTCAGTCTCCTCTGCATACAGCTTTTCTTTGCTTGTCGTGAGCGTTTCCAGCTGTCGGGCCAGCGTGTTTAGGTTAACTCTCAGACAGACCGACAGACAGTAGTTCTTTATTTTGACCCGTATACATATCACTATATTTGTATGTAAACATAAATATAATACTAGCAAATAGTATGTAAATAATCGCATGGGTCAGGGAGACTCCCACTAAGGCTAGAAAGCCGCTCTCATGGGAGTCACCTTGACTGTGTCAACGTTGAACAGTGCATGCCCACTTTGTAGAATGGGCACACTGGCCAGTCTGCCTGCCATGAGGACATGTCGGCTTGCGTCCGGACGATTAGCTGCATCTGCGACTGAAGACGCGTCAAGAACTCTTCCGTCGCAATAACATCACCTTCGATCGAACATCCCAGAATTCGCTCAATGACGCGCAGCGATCGGATGGCTTCTGGTCAGCGGTCAACGGACCCAACGCGCGCAGTCGCTGCACCATCGCGACACCCACGGTCACCACACACTTCAGGGAAAGGGGTATCACTGTCACTGAATCTTTACAATCCTGTTTCTGTGATGCTTTGCTTCCTTGGACCATTACCCTCCGATCTATCTCCTTCGCGGTGTCCTCATCAGCTTCGTACTGAGCCAATCTCGGAAGTGATACGTTGTTGTTTGTGATCGTCACGTAACCGCGGTTCTAAGAATATCTCGGTGTATTTGTTGATCGATGCTATGTTGTGATTGGAACTGAAGATCAGTGTGTGGAGGTTTTCTGAAGACTGTCACACAAGTGCTGCCGCCATCAATCGCATGTACACAAATGTCGAGGAATGGAAGTTGACCTTCTCGTTCCGACTCTAGAGAGAACATAAAGCTGAAGTCCATGTATTAAGTGAAACGTCCCATGTGGCATTCGAGGTTGTAGCACTGGCCATTGTACACGTAATACGTGGTGTTGAGGGCAGAAAGTAGGCATTTCGGTGATTTGGTCAATGATGAGCGGGGTTCCCTGTTTCTATGTGGTGTCGTCTTCTAATTTCCATTATTACAATATGAATCGTGTCTGGCACTCGTTTGTTATAAACAGTCACACCACTTCGCACGATGTTAGTTTCTGTCTAGGTATTTTATTTTGTTAACGAAGTGCCAGCTATTTTTCATGTGATATGGTGTCTTCCCAACAATGCAATGAGAATGCCAGCGAATGTCTTAGCTGCATTGTAGGATATGCTTCATATGCTGGAAACTATCGTTCTGAGCGATGTCTCTGGCTTGTATATGTTACGTGTCCATATATATCCGATATTTCTTCTGATGTCAGGTAGATTTGATATTTCAAAAGTATGGTGATAGAGTAATTCTGTTGCCAAGTGCGCATGTTGATAAATGCCTTCTTGTGTTCCGCTGTGGGGTCTCTCCTTAGTTGTGCATAGGTGTTGATCTCTCCAGGGAAGGTCGGCTTATTGGGGTTGTATCCACTGCTGTTGAGTATACTGTAGCTCTCCCTACATTTATCGGAAGAACGACGATGCCGCTGTCATTCTTCAACGATTGTAGTGCCTAGAGTTGTTTCCTGGATATATTTCCCCACATTTTACTACATCTCCTCTTAGGATCTGCGCTTTAGCTGGTACTAGGTTGCGGCATTCTAATAATATGCTTATGACTATCTGATATCATCTTAAATATGAATGCAAAGTTCGGTCCTTTTTATAAAACATTGGTTTCCGCTTCGATCAATTATTTGGATGATTTATTTATCACTCACTGTTACTTTCGCTATCATCACTTTTGGTTCTTTTTTCCAATTCATATTAGTGACTTTCTTCCATAGTTTACGTTTCATAGTTTCGAATGTTTGCTTGAGGATGCGTTCTATGTATTTTTCATAAATTTCCCGTTCCATTGTCTCGGATATGGTGCGAAGCAGTTTGTCTGTCGTTGACGTCAACTGTTCTTTCTGTTTCTCGCTAGTGAATCCATATTGTGTCGTTCTGATTTCTCTCGGCTTTGTGTAGGGCAATATTCACCGTTGCACCTTTCGGTGACTACCGAGAGATCACAGTGTAACGCTAATAAAGACACCGCTAGGCATCGAAAGCTCCGGTGAACTGACGTAGCATTCAGAGAGGTATCTGAACTTCCAAATCAACATGAATCTAACTAAATCCGGCAGCAAATGATATGGTGAAATATTGTTATTTACTTTTTCAGTGTACATATTGACTGGTCATCCTATCCCCAAAGGGCGCTTCCTTTTTGATACCCCACAGATGGGTGTAACCTAGTACCAAACAAGGAGCTGATATACAATATGGCAACCACCGATTGTGCGCATGCGAAACCTACTTCGGTTTGTTGCCAAACATAGCAATTCAAAAGGGTCACACCGAATATTTTATTGTTGACACGTGCAGTAGGTGGCGCACCAGTTCTAGTTGATATTGCCGCAACTGACACCAACAGAGAAAGACCTCCTAAGCGTGGTGTTGCCAGACAGATAAACATTAAGTACGTGTTATCTTTGCAGTTATAGAGCCGATAGATAATAGCGTGGAATCGAGGCGTGTGTGAGGGGGGGGGCGCGAACGCTAGAACAAAAGCTAGGGAAAAACATGCGTTCCAGAAATATATGTGTAGGCCAGTTTGCATCGAAATATGCTATTCCCCTCTGCCTCTGCTGAAACAAGAGTTTCTCTTCAAAAAGATAGTTGATGTACATAGATTTGTCAATAATAAAATAAACAGTATCATAAAATCGAAATATCGACCCCCATGCTTGGTTAACCCTAATCTGTGATAGGCTGCTTATTGATATTGACTGGTAATTATTAAATATGCCAATATGCAAAACATAACGTTGCAACGTGTACGCGTGAACTTTCTTTACCATTATAATGTGTGTGTATGTTATCTCGTACACCACTAACTGTCTGTCCAGTAGTACATACTAATAGAAGTACGAATAAATGATCTTTGAAAATGTTCAACCAACGTAAGTAGTCAGATGCATCGCCCAGAAAACATCTTGGATGCACATCAGTAGTATAGAGGGGGTGTACACCCCCTCTATACTACTCACATCAAGGGGCTAACAAGAGACATGTACAGTCAGCAGATAAGTAAGTTTATTAATATAATCTCCTGGGATATTTAACAATACACGCCAATGTAACGAATTCAATATTTTCAATTCACAAACCCGCAATGACAAGGCTATCAGTAAATAAATACGGCAACAAACATCGTGCTACCTCAGTTAAACAAAAACACCGGTGAGTGTATGCGTTATGTATGATCGTGTGACACACAGAAAATCAACAGTCACATATTTAAATCTGAAACGTTGCCAATCTTTACCGACGTTGTTTTAGTCAGCTATGTCAGAGCTACACAAAATACTGCCGTGAAAATAGCTCAATGAGACGACGATCATTAATGTGCCTATCATGTCCACAAGGCGCATATGATGGCAGCGACGGCGACGTCAAAGCAAAATAATGCTTGAATCAATAGGATCAGCTTGAATTAAAAATAAATCTGCTTGCTGACATGATAATTAAACTTGATTAAGTGTGCACCTGATATGTTACCGTTTTGTAGTTCTACACTAGCAGCGTGTTTCCATCACCATTCTTGGATATAATATTATATTGCAAACACGTTTACCTAATTACCAATTAAACGTCACTTTGTCATATTTTAATTAGCATTATATGATACAGGACAAACAAAATAATTACCCAATCTGTATAGTCGATTGCCCGATTCAGGTTCATTGCTATTTAGAAAACGAGAACGTGTCTTTCATGCTAATCAAACATGTATTCTACAGTATGTCCAACTAAACATACATCTTGAAATAAAAGTAACAATAGTTGTGCATCCAAACAATGTAAATATTACTGCATCTACGTCAGCTGACAGAGACGATCAAGCAGCGAGAATCTCCTTCTGACGGGTCAAAGTCGCCGGCGTGATGGACTCGTCCACTTCTTTCAGCATTGACAGCTCCTCCGTCATTCCCACTACCTGGAATCGAAAGTTATTAACCGTGATAAACATTATGTTACATAAGTCATATACCGCGGTATCCAATCATTAGGAGGAGGCAAACCACTCAACACTTCATTGTCGGTCAAATGTCATATTTTGACCTCTTCTAGACTTCTCCGGGAAGCGTTACATTTCAGTGCAATTGCCAACGTACAAAATTCGATATCATTATATATATATATATATATATATTACATATTCATTTATACAACTGAATGAGTTAATGCAAAGTGGTACAAATGAAACTGTTCAAGCTCGGATACTACAGGAAGAGGAACCAATCCCGTATTATTATGTTGACTGAAGAGTCAGTTGTTACCGTGTCCCATAATTGAATTAGATCAAGAAAGCGGATTTATATGTGAGAATGTGTCACTCAGTGATTGTTTAGAGTAACAAGTTACGTTCTGCTTTGCTTCGATTTGGTGACAGCATAACGCAATAACATAACATCCCTTCGAAAAACTATTTACCGAAATTGCATTATCGATATAGTGTTCACGTCTTCAAGAATTTAATGCTAAAATTGATACTTCACTATCCTGCACTTTGTATCGTAGTTGTGGGCTAAAACAATACATCTATATATTCTGGCAGCCAATGGGCATTTTACCTAACCCTTTTTGCCTGGTATAGTTTTTTCTTTGTTGATTATTCATCCCTACCATGCATATAATGATATTTAGATAGGTGTGGAGTTCTGACCCTTGGACATTTCAAAAAAGTGACAACATTAAAAAAGGCCGCCCAAACTAAATTACTGTGATATCGTCGTAACCACACAAGATACAAACATGACTGAAATGTTGTTTCATATGTTTTCATACATGACGGAATCAATTCCACCATTATTGATAAGACAATTTAATGAAAACAAGATGACGGCCATATATGCTACAAAATGGCTGCCAACGATGCAAATTGCCATGCATTTTCAAGCACATAACGTGGACACGTGATCAAAATATCTTTTTACATATGTTCTGACATAAGACACTTGATGCCAGTAATATTTGCTTTGAAAAAAATTAAAGAAACCAAGAAAAAGTATTGCTGAAGATGCGACAGACTCTATATTTCAAGTTGGCGGCAATCAGGAAACATGCCTTGCCAAATTCCGTTGTAACGCTGTATTGTATAGCTTTTCAACTACTTGATGCTAAGTGAAGATTGGTCATAACAAATTCATTACATAGTATTACCCATTCCTAATTTTACTAAAAGCATTCTGCATACTGTTTGCCGGGTTGGTGCATGTAGGACAATCTGAAACGTCTTTTTAGTAAGCATACGTTGCTTGCACCATATGTCCACTGGGAAAATCCGACTCAACTAGGTAACATGTATATGCAACTGGGTGGTATGCACCTCCTGATGAGATGCCAAAATGTTTTACACGGAAACCATCTGTGCAAGAGCCATGGGCTTGCAGTTCTGTGCACACGGTCTTGAGTTCTTGACACAACCAATCTAATGAGCCACGATTTATCACCTATTCCTACGTCTATTGTCGATGAAACTGGAAATATTAGTGATGCAAAAACAAATCAAAATTACAAAAATGTGCTCAATATAGAAATGTCAATGCGACTGGCTGAACAAGGTGTGCAGGCAACATTCCTCGATGGGTGCGTTGTCCATTGGGTAGTGCCTTGCCCATCATATGGTAACTGTAAACGACTAGCTTGTCCGGTTCCGTGGTTACCTGCACAGTTACATAGCTAATAGGGACGTTTATCTGGTGTTCAACAGGCAATGATGGCAATACTGAAAAGACAACACGACCTGCCTAAGACGGATCAGAGCAAATAGAGTCTACATATTGCTTTCCACAGCTCGCCTGCCCTAGGCGTCACCACGAACAAAGTGCAACTGATTGATCTCATCTTCGAAGATATACAAGACTGATTTTCAAAAGCATAAACTAATAATCACTGGCAGAGATCCCCTTCATGTATTTGAGATTGCAGGTGGTTGTGTACAGAAACTTGAGGACATGGCTACCATCCAGGCGTACGGCTATACTCTGATTGTGCAGCAAGTGTCACGAGAGCTGGTACCGTTCTGGGCGTTACGAAAATTTTAAATCTTAATTCTCTTATTGTATTTCTGTCACCAGGGCAGTATCCTGCAAACTACTGATGGTTTCGCCAATTCAAAGACAAGCTGTGCTACACATCATCTGCAGACGTACACAGCTCCATTGTCCCCTATTTACTAGCTGTTTACGGTCTCACAGTTTATTATATTATGACGTCATGATTTGGTGTTGGCAAGGTGGCAGCACTGAACGTTCTGAGAGAGAGTCAATGTCCTCTTAACTTACTGGGAAACACCGGCGGCCTGCCTTGGACCCGCCTCTACTAGAACATACAGCTTACAGTTGGAGGCAGAAGGACGGGTATACTGCATTCAATAAAATACTGTATCTACCCGGATACCTCGTTAGCCCCAGTGGTATGCTTGAAAAACAATATAATACCGCGTTACCACGGAATTAGGTGAGGCATATTTCCTCATTGTCCCGAACTTGAAATATATTGCGTCTGACGCATCTAGTTTTCTTTAAACGTTTTCATATAGGCGACGATATCATAATAAGTTGATTTTGGCGGCCATTTTGGATATTGTCACTTTTTTAAATGCTCATGGGTGAGAACTCCACACCCGCATGGATATCATTAAACACATGCTAGGGATGAATAATCAATAAAGAGTAAACTATATCAGACACAAATGGGTTACCCCCATCTGCTGCTGGAATTGCAAGTTAATAAAATAAATAAATAAATCCATAAAACTAAATCAAAACTTGCAGTCCATGATTAAAACAAAATAGGCAACTATAATGTCCATGACGGGATAACTGATAGGGAGCGGCTCTCTGGAATACTTCTGCACTAGATGTTGCAACTGCTTTCTGTGTGAGTGTGTTTCTCAGTGGGATTGAGCGTACATAGAACGTTGGTAACATGAATACTATGTAAGGTCGGGGAGACTCCCGTTAAGATATATAGTGTTGTTAGCACGGAAATATTGCTTATAAGAAATCCTGCTGAGGATTTGAAGAATCCTTCAGACAGATTACATAAAAAAATTATCAATAATTAAGTTTCCTATTGTATTCAGTCTTGTTGGCAATATGATTGTAGGGAATAAACTATGTGAAGTTATTGTATCGAAATAGTCACATATTATGCGTTTTTCGTTAATTTCCAGCAAATTAATATTGTAATCACCCGCAATTATGATGTCAGTTTTACATTTTTATAAATCTGCTAATGTAGATGCAAATTCGTCTGTAAATGCTTGGTAGTTCCCAATTATATCTCTAGGTGGTCTGTATATATTTCCAAGAATTTTTTTTTCTTCATAGCATAATATGATATTTCAATAATTTGACCTTCCCATGTCAGAATTAGTATAGATATCTAATGATTTGTAATTGTATGTGTTACTAAGATAACTAGCTAGGCCAGGGTGTGCACTATATATTTGTTACTAAGACAACTAGCTAGGCCAGGGTGTGCACTATATATTTGTTACTAAGACAACTAGCTAGGCCAGGGTGTGCACTATATATGTGTTACTAAGATAACTAGCTAGGCCAGGGTGTGCACTATATAGTTGTTACTAAGACAACTAGCTAGGCCAGGGTGTGCACTATATATTTGTTACTAAGATAACTAGCTAGGCCAGGGTGTGCACTATATATTTGTTACTAAGATAACTAGCTAGGCCAGGGTGTGCACTATACTAAGATAACTAGCTAGGCCAGGGTGTGCACTATAGTTACTAAGATAACTAGCTAGGCCAGGGTGTGCACTATATATTTGTTACTAAGATAACTAGCTAGGCCAGGGTGTGCACTATATATTTGTTACTAAGATAACTAGCTAGGCCAGGGTGTGCACTATATATTTGTTACTAAGATAACTAGCTAGGCCAGGGTGTGCACTATATATTTGTTACTAAGATAACTAGCTAGGCCAGGGTGTGCACTATATATTTGTTACTAAGATAACTAGCTAGGCCAGGGTGTGCACTATATATTTGTTACTAAGATAACTAGCTAGGCCAGGCTGTGCACTATATATGTTACCTTGGCATATTAATGTGTAGCCATATATTTACAATAGTGAGGTATCAACGTCATCATCGAGCCACTTTGTATGTAAACATAAAGCCTTGATATCAGAACCACTATTTTTGTTTAATATCTCTAGTTTTAGGTTAGCTTCGTCAATTTTTGCATTTAAATTCTAACTGTTTAGACTGAGCACAATGGATTTATTTTGTTTTTTCAGTAAATAGTTTTCTAAGTGGTCATCGTCAAAATAAGGTGATTGTTAGAGTGTTTCAATGTACCCATCTTCATTAATTTCATCTGTTTTGTATGTGATAGATAGAGCTTTTCTCTAGACCACCAAATTGCTCTAGAAATTTTTTATTATCACTCATGATGGATATAAATAGAACACAACAGATTCAACATGTAAACATGTACTACTACTACTTCTCGTAATGAAAAAGCTGCATAAGTATTACCCTGGGCAAGATACAAGTATGATTTGGAAACGAGACTTTTACGAAAATTTTGCAGACACGCATGATACAGATATTGGAAAAAGAATGATGTTTAAAATCCATTCTGTGCACCCACAAAGAACAGTAGGTATACATTTTAAAACTACTTACATTAAAGTACAAGTTGTATGCAATTATGATAATCTCTTAAGTCCAACATAATTATGCGTATGGTTATATGTGTCAGAATCATTGTCAACAAGAAAAGATTCAATGAAACTATAAGAAATACACTGAATAAACGAACTTCACATATGTCGAACAGTTCATGAATAACATAACGAATAATTCCAAAATAGTAGACTTCTGCCAGCCGGCTAATCCAGTATGTAGAAAAAAATTAGAAAAAATGAAAAATTATAAACCTGATGGCTAAAAAGGGATCGTGCTTGTAACAAAAATAATTGAAGTTTTCTCTTTGAATAGTACGAAAAATTTACAATACAAGAAGAACAAAATACTAAATATAATTTGCATTAATATTTAACATAGTGTAGGCCGATTGACATATGACATGGCAGTCTGTTGTTGATGACGAGTGTCAAGGGGCGGCGGCATCAGCCCGGCCCTCGGTGGCGCTAACCGGTTACGCGAAGTTCAAGTCTTTCACGGTGTGGATCTCTTTAATCAAGCCGGCATTGATTTTCACGAGGACTCGTCATACATATGTCCAGCAGTCCATTATCGTTTTCTGACGTTTCAGAGTTGGCGTCTGAAAGGCCAGTGCAGCTCGCTTCGCCGTTACGTTTTCGGTTACGTATGTTCGTTCGTCAGAATGTTGCCTGTTGTGCTGTTTCAGTTTTCCTCGGGCGCGGAACACTTCATCACGGATCGCCTCGCTCCTGAATCGAATTTTCTTGGGCGAACCTGCTTGTCTTGCTTGGGCCCAATCCGGTGGCTTCGTTTCAAATCCGTTGGACCGATGCCGTCAGACACATCTTCTCTGTCATCACAGCGAGCATTAGATCGTTGGTTTTCTCCCTGTCCGCTTCAGAAATTCTGTGGATACGGAGGTTAGGACGTTGGGAATACTGTTCGCACCTGTCCGCTTCAGGGATTCTGTGGATACGGAGGTTAGGACGCCGGGAATACTGTTCGCACCTGTCTGCCTCCGCTTCCAGGGTGTCAACCTTTAGCTCCAGGCAGCGGATACGCTCGTCTTATGCTGTAACGAATGCCTGAAGATGACCGAAATCTTGCCGAGGGGTAGTCGCGTGGTGTTGCAAGGCAGCGGACATCGTCTTAATCAGCATTGGAGCAGTCAGTTCAATTACATCACATAATACGCTTTCGCAAGGGTCCGGCTCAGAAGTCGATTTGCCTCGCGGTTTCACACTCTTCGCTGCTTTTGCAGGTGGCCCTCTCGCTGACTTTAGCACCTCCAGCTCTGCCGTGATGCACGTATGACTGGATAACAGCGTCTTTGGCTTCGGACGACGTGTCTCGGCGAGCGCGCACTGATGCGAAAGGGAACGAGCAGTGTGATGTTGTTATATAATTGCGTCTGACACTTAGCTGGGACCCGATGTGTCCAATGCGATGATGGGCGAAAATAGACTCAACAGGCACACCGTCTCAAAAAATACAAAATTCACGTTGAAGCACTCACGCTCAAGAATAATACGGCCACAAACAGCACCAATCAACATCACGAACAAAAGGCAGCAACAGTAGCAGCGAACCGGCCAGCTCCGAGGTCTAAATCACCCAGACGTTGCAACACACGGCAGTGTTCGTAGTCTATGCTCGTGTTTTCGTCTAGTGCGGTCATCTGCAGTGACAGTGATGGTTGGGAAGCTGGTGCGCACGATGAATTTTAAAGAACATAGTGGCATCTCTTAACCGACGTCTTGTGTATAACGTGTCCCACTTCAGGTTAGCGCAAATAGTCGTTACGCTTGAGGTGCTGCCGTAATCGCCAGTGACAACGCGAGCTGCGGAACGATGCACATGCTCTATTGTCTGAATACCAGTCTTGGTGTGGGGTGCCCACGCACAAGTAGATATAACAATGAATTAATTCAGCAGGCAAAACTATGTAATTACCTTCCAACCTCGCCACACGTGAGAACATTAATGCATATCATATAAAACGTTATCCCTTTTTACGAAAGATGCCACACACGAGCCGGAACAGTGACATAGGCCCTGCATAACGGTGTTAGATTTTGTGTTGGTCAGTTCTATATTTCACTGGGATAATCCAAATAAACAACATAGCAGCGCTAGTATGTGATTAATAAAGTTATGAAACATCATATCTGTTACCCAGACGTAGAACGCCGCGGCTCCTGCGCTTTGTCCTCTGACGTCATCCAATCGGAAGTGCTGCAGTATTTCCTTCGATCGTGCCGCTATTTCCGGATAAACTTTATCGAGGCTGAACTCGCGAACTCGAAGCAGAAGTCCCCCCATTCCTACTGTTTTACAGCGTGGCTGGCATTTCTTCCATTTCTAAAATAAATGTAATACAATAAATGTTTGATTTACCAATGGCCGAAACATATTGGCGACAGTCTAATTATACCAGCCGAAACAAGAATATTATCTAAACAGTAAGTAAGTAAAGCAGTGGAACCGATAAATATAAATTATTCCAAAAATCCTTCTTGATGACAATTTTACAAACACTTTTGTACGTTTTTATGACAATTGAGTAATGCGCAGGTTAGTACACAGGAGACCATGCGGGCAAGCAATTCACCCGCGTCCTACTACTGTATGTGAATCAATGGTAACACTAATGTCTGCAGGGCAGGCGGTGAGAATACATGTTTCGGTTGTTTTTATGCCTGAGTTGGAAATCACACGCTTGATTAGTCGACAACAAATTATGCAGATAATCAGTTGATTTAAGAGTCGAACTTGTTACATGATCACCATGAAACTAGCATCACAATATGCACGGTCTTGTTCCGCATATCAAAATGCCGAGTAGGCCTACGTAGGTTTAAAGTATTTATAATTACCCGTGTTTTGCCTTCATGGTCGCCCAGCAACAGCAATGACGCAATCATGACGTCATGCACCAGTCTCGGTGGCCGAGGATAGCTGCGTATTTCGGCCATCGTCTTCCGATCCAGTTTCATGACGGCATGTCTCAGCGACTCTATGCGCAACAGAGACCGCAGGAGCTTCTTCGCTTTGTCGTAATCTCCCTGAAGTCTCGTGATGTATCGCTTATTCTCGACGGTCATAATAGCGCCCCGCAACTTGTCGATGTTTAGTTTTTCTATCGCTTCTAGTAGTCCTAGGAAGAGTGTGACACAATACAATACACTCACAGTCGCGCTACAGTGGTGCTCATTTCTATGAGTAAGATATTGTACAAAAAACAATGTGAATATTACTATTAATGAGCGCCTTTTAGTCACAAATGCTATTGTTTCGATTGTTAATTGAAATATTTGCATATATATCGTATTATTGTTTTTCTAGTATCAATGTATTATTTATTATGCGTTGAGTACCCTGTTGAGTTTCGTTGAAGTCGTCCTCTCTCTTTTGTCGAATCTCTTCCTCTTCTGCTCGTCGCATCTCGGCTTCAATGGCGTCGTCGTTTTGTTTTTCTTTCAGTTCCTCCAAGGCGTCATCTGACACGACCTAAATGACGGACATACCTATTATTTGAACTCCACGTCATTCCATATCTGGGAGTAGTTATGTTATGGACTATTCACACACATATAATTACTATAATTAATCCACCTATGTCGATAGCCAGGTACACATTTATACAGGAGAGTTAACTGAAGTGTAGTGGATCGAACATATTTCCCAAGCTTCGAAACGGCAAGCCAGAATTCAATCGACGGAGAGTCGGATGTTTCATTACTACGCTGCACCGCCCCATGTTATACAATATCACACATTTGTCAAGTAAAACAGGTGCACTGTGTGGCTTTATAACAGTTGTTACAAGTGTTCTGAATCGAAGGGAATACTAAAAACCATCATGTGAACTGGCATATTCATGGATATGTCGAGTAAACAGGGGCATTCGACACGTCACCACAGCATTTAGGTCAACGAAGATTTATGCTCTTATTGGTCAAGTACTGTGGGCGTGTCTCAATATATCAGCCTTATTGGTCAAGTACTGTGGGCGCGTCTCAATATATCAGCCTTATTGGTCAAGTACTGTGGGCGCGTCTCAATATATCAGCCTTATTGGTCAAGTAATGTGGGCGTGTCTCAATACATCAGTCTCATCGGTCAAATACTGTGGGCGCGTCTCAATATATCAGCCTTATTGGTCAAGTACTGTGGGCGTGTCTCAATATATCAGCCTTATTGGTCAAGTACTGTGGACATGTCTCAATATATCGGGAAATGTAAGATTTCACTAGAATTTCCAAAGTTGGAAATACATTCTGAGTAAACCACATGCGTGATATTGTTGACTGTAGTTGCCAATGGTTAGATTGTATTAACTCTTTTATGTGTACAGCGCCACACAATTGCCCTTTGTTTCCCCTTCACGCGTATAGTTGTTATAGGAAATTGATGGCACGTGAAATATCACATTTAGATATCTTGATCTATGAGATACCGGAATAATTTGGTGAGGTGTTTATTAAATCCAATTATATCAAATGTTTACATATGTACGTGTGAAAGTTAATTGTGCTGGTCATGCACGTACATTATACATGAGAAATGTGTGATACAAGTCCTTCCCCTCGACGGTCTTTGCACACAGCTTCAGTTCATGTCCGCCTTCTCCGGTATCAACGGATCCTTTCCAGACGCCATGACCGTCATTTGTCAAATATGTCCAACCGGAACTGCCAATTGTCGCAACGTTTACGGCTGTAAGTAACACGGCACGTTCGATAAAGTTTATAACAATATGGTGAGCAACATGCACACACGCACAAACACACACCTATTGATGTAATATTAGTGTATGTAAAGGCACGGGTCAAAATGTATCCGAAAAAATCACGCCATGGCGATCATGAAACAGGAACATGATGCAACTTCGAAAATGTAGGCCCTACATGATAAAACGTCAAGTTCACGGTGTTTGGTGATTTAGTATTGTTTTATATATTTGAGAAAAAAAAAAACATTTGCCGTAATCTGTAATTTGGGAATGTCATGTGGAGACCGTTCCTACATGATAAGACAGGTTAAATAGAAACCACACTATTTTGTGGTTATTGACACAACAGTTGTATTCACAGCGTATTATGTATGTGCTTCGTTGATCCTTTGTACTGTGCACTCAAATGGGTTATCTAACCTTCTGGAATCTTGACCGCGAATTCCACACTCTGGTTCGCGAGAAGGGTGCCATTCCTTGGTTCCAGGATGACGTTGTCAACGCTTCCAGTCCAGTTGGTGGTTACACCCGGGAATTCCTCGCAGTTCTCCATCGGTGACGTCACTTTGATGACGTAATTGTAGACATTGGGCAGTGAGCCTTCGCCGGCATCGCGGCTTTTGGCGTAGATCTTGAGCGCGTAGATACCTGAAACGCATGTTTACTATTCAGTGTTGACGCATGGGATCAGTTACCCCAGTTGTCAAAGGAATATATATATATCAACCGACACGACAAGTGTAAAGGTAAATTAAAAGGAAGTTCTGATACAGCGCAGCATCCTTAGTACTGCTTAAAGCGCGTTACACTTTACTCTCTTCGGCAGGCCTGTAT
This sequence comes from Paraescarpia echinospica, assembly GCA_020002185.1. NCBI lineage: Eukaryota > Metazoa > Annelida > Polychaeta > Sabellida > Siboglinidae > Paraescarpia > Paraescarpia echinospica. The sequence continues at coordinate 4,166,683 of CM034533.1, read as the reverse complement.
AATCGAACACCATCTCGACTTCTCTGGGAAGCTTTCAGCCATGCTATCATAAAGCGCGAAGACTAATCGTATACAAATATTCACCAATGTCACTGTCAGGTACTCATTCATGCAGCTGAGTGAAATGAAACAATGTAGAGTGAGCGAACTTATCCAAGGTTCGATACGGCAGCACATGATTCTATAAAGATTCCAATGCTTTAGCAACACGTGTCAATTAGTTCCCGTGATCACAACAAATAAATTAATGTTATACTCAGCCAGCATATGCAAATGTAGACTATGGTTACAATAACCATCGTTGAGGTATCATACGCATTCTCAACAAGCATATCAACGTATACTTTACCGTTAAGCCGACGAGTCTATGTTTTGAAAACAAACTGACAGGAACAAGAACATGATTAAGCAAAATTCACGACCCCGCCTAAAATGGCCCGTAAAGAAAGCTACATGAAATGCGGGTTGCTACTCGACCTGCTGTAGACAATACTGCAAATACACCAACTTCGACATACCTGCTTCTGGAAGCCTCAAATTCATGACGATCTCGCCGTTCGAACGTTGTCCATACATCAGATGTTTGTCCAGTAGACGAGGTCCGTCTGGGGCCTGCAGAGTGAGATGCGCAGTCACCTTGCACGGGTCAGCCTGAAAGGTCATCTCTATCTGACCGGAAGGCGGCGCTTCTATGAAACCCGCAGGATGAGAGATGGCCTCGAAGTGGAGATTTGCTGCGTTGTCAGTGGCACCCTGTGCCCCGTTTGCTGGGAAAGGGGCTATGTCAAACGCTGGAGTGTCAGCTCTAACCAGGTAGCTAGGTAAGAAAAGTTTAAAGTTATACAGTGTCTTATCTGTGTAAAGCATGCAATTACAAATATTGACAACTATTTAACAATACTGCCATCCAATGAACACAAATGGACAACGAATCTACAACCATATTGAGAGTAGATTAATTTGTTATCCCGCCATTACCAGATCAACCTAAGGTTGACTTATTTTGTTGATCAAATGTGATGTGTTAGTCGACAAAATATCAGTTCACTTGCCTGCATATACTCGTGTATGAACATTCCGCCGAAGCTTCTTTCCCAAATAAGTTCAGGGCATACTGGCCGCTGTCCGGTAGTTTGATGTTTATGACGACTTCACCGTCCTCGTGATGGTGGATGACGTAATTACTGAGTTCGGACGCGTCTTTGGAGTTGCTGTGGAGATTGGCGAAGATCTGCAATTACAAAGTATGCGTAGCTGTTTTCAAGCGTTACATGCATTTGAATTATTGATTGAAAATAATAAAGATACATCAATAACTAACGTGCTTCTTGAGACGAATGTTCAGGGTAGCGAGGTCATACACAAAAGGTATAGCATCGTGGCTAGATATTTCACAACATAATATGAAGACACTTATGATCTGGATTATTAGTAAGACGCCAGATGACGTGAGCAGGCCACTTGATAAGAATGGATGTGAGCAAATTAGTAAAGAGAGAAAACGCCTAGGAAAAGGGAAAGACCGTAACTGAGATTGGGTGAGTGTACGGGAGAGTAATCAGAAAGTCTGAGGAAGATGAAAGGTGGCCGACAGAGAGCAATGGAACGGTACAGGAGCTGGACCTCACCCCGGTACAGGAGCTGGACCTCACCCCGGTACAGGAGCTGGACCTCACCCCGGTACAAGTAAACCATGAGTAAGAACCGGTATGATGTAATCGAGTGAAACGGAGGGGCGTGATCGTCCACACTTGCTCCTAGTAATCCGGTTCATGGTGTTGCATATGAATAATTCTAAGCACAATCCTAGCGTTGCATCCACTATTGCCATGTCCGCGGATAATTACCTTGACATTCTTGTCGGCCTTAAACCGGATCTCCGTCTCTCCATTCTCCATCTCGACCAGTCCGTCTTTGTGGGTGAGAGCGGTCAAGCCGAGCCTCGCGGCGTCGGCACCAGGACCCCATTCCTTCCTGTCGTTGGCGGGCAGAGGGACACAATCCTCCTTCGGGCAACTGCAAAACAACATGTATGTTTAGTCAGTGTGGTTAATAATTCACAAAAATCTTGCTTTATACGTATTACTCGTCTTTACGTGATAGTTTTCTACTTTTAGTTAATACAGTCCCATGTATTTGAATTAATTTATTATCATTTACGTAATTTATCAGTATGTGTGTGTATGTGTGTGTGTGTGTGCGTGCGTGCGTGCGTGCGTGTATGTGTATTTTAAGCGCCTCCGAATGGATTTATCCAGATTGGAAAACATTATGGAACATCATTGTGTATCATCAACAAAATAACCAATTTACTCAAGATAATAAACACATACTCTTCTATCATCTGACATACTTGGCGTGTATATCATTTTACGTAGCACAATTGTTTTGTATCTTTTTACCATTCCAACATTGTACCAAACATTCGAGTTATATATTTGATGAACAAGTAAGTATATTTGCTTTACTCAGGCGTCTAGTACGAAAAAGAGGCAGAAACGCTGGGATGCCCAATCTACGGAAAAATCCGTTTTATACGGAATGTTGACACTTATTTCTATATAAGGACAAATAAATTTTTACTTGAAACTACGGAATGTTTTTAATCACGTGAAATAATTGTTGTAACGGACATGTTATCGGTCGCTGTGCTTATGTAATGGTTTCTGGCATAGTAAATTTGAGATGTTATACGACATTAATTATAAGGCCTTGGCTACCCCATTTTTTGAAGCCAATATGTTCCTAACATCTCGTCACCTCAGATAAGATATACGAATACGGTACTGTTGGCATCAACGGCATCAACGGCATCAACGTGTGTGCGAGGTTTCGAAATTCACTTATTATCGCTCATACATGCCAGAGCGTTAGTGCAATCTAAACCGCTAAAATGTCCCAAATTAAACTGTTTCATAATTATTATCAATACTGTTTGTATCTTAAATGATGCTTGGAACGCAAAGGCATTGAACAACTTAGATACGAATGTCGTGTCAGTGCCTTACTAAGTTATTTCATTAGTTCATGTCTAGGCATTGTCAGTGGTGGAAAATATATGCACTGAATAATTTTATTTGTTCAATCATTCCTAGATTTATAATTTGAATTAATTAATATATAGGCATCGGTAGCGGAGGTGCATACCTTGGCCTAGTTATTGTATGTAAGAAAGTGTTTATAGCAAGCCATCGGATACATATACAATGGTGTGATTTATTAGTTTGCATATATATATATATATATATATATATATATGCAAACTAATAAAACATGTCGCGACAAATAAATTACACAGTTGCATATGTAGCCAATGGCTGGCTACAAACATTTTGTTACAGCACATATGCATTATTTACCTCCGCTCCCGATGCCTATATATTAATTCAAACTATAAATCTAGGAATGATTGAACAAACAATATATATATATATATATTATACTGTTTCGCGCGTTGTACATTGAATTTTACAAAATCTCAGGATATTTTTCAACGTCAATTGGGCATCCATGAAAATGTTCTTGTTGGCGACAAAACTACTTTCAAAATGATACCAAAAAACCTGCAAGATTGTGAGGAGAGACCAAATGTGAAAAGTGATGTGACGCATTGAATTAAGTTATATTAATTATCCAAACCTGCAGTCTATGATGTAGGCACATATATAGTTGTATGAGCCATCAAGTTCTGCATCTTGCGCAAATAGTTGGAGCTTGAACTTTCCAGCTTTCGGGAAGTAGACAGTACAACGCAGCTAAACAGAAGCATAAACCACATGATATGTATGCACAGTAAAATGATCAACATTAACTATCATTTTGTGAAAACATTGTTTCGCCACTCAGCACGAAACCAGTTATTTTAGACCATCCTCCCGCGCTAGGGGAAAGCTAGGGAACTACTTGAATTTATGTATTTATTTGAACACACAATACCACACAGCGGCTCGAGAGAATGGTCGAAGAGGTAATTATGATAGGATTCCCGGAAGTCTAAGACTTCGTCTTGGAACTGGACCGCGATGCGGACGGATGTTTGCACCGTTCACACGGGTGGTACAGTCGACCAGACAAGTCAGTTACGAGTTTGATTCCGCTAACTTCCATACAATGCATATGAGATTTGCCACGATATAATATATATATATATATATGTATATATATATATATATATATGTTGATCCTTATTTCTGATGTTTTGAGAAGAGAAGAAAAATTACAACTAAAGCTCTCGACGATTTCACATCCGCCAAAACTCTCCGCATTTTTTAAATCATCCGCCTTCCTCATCATTGTTATTCAATCTTGACCAATAAGACAGGGTATACGACAAGAGCTTCATGAGAGGAGATATAATTTTAAAGACAGTGAGAGTTAATGGCGCACAGGAAAGCATTAATCTCCTTTATGTCATTGTGACGCCACACGTCGTTTTCGCCGCGCCTGGTCGTGTAAGCCTTACCTCATCAGCAACTTGATGCATGAAAACGTATCTTCTGAATTCTGAGTCACCGTCTGAAGCATAGTTCTCGTCGTCTCTCCAATGCCAAATCTTATACATGAATCTGCCAGTAAATGAATACGTTTAGAGATGGACGACATCATTAACATAATACCAATTATTCCAGCAATAACTACGGAAGTGTATATATCCATATACATTTCCCTACCTACTCCGTCAATACAAATTCCAGTTTCATGTCGGTAAACTGTTTTATTTACTACGTGAACAGACAGTGTCGGCTGTTGTGAAATACGCGTTTGAATAGTAACAAGTATGAACAACTAAAAAGTATACGTTTCTACTTCGTTAGCCAACAATAAACGAAATAAACGGATACGTTCATATATTCCTTATTTCATTTTTATTATAAATTTATCAACAAGCTTCTGCCATAATACTTCAGTCATATTCTGTACACACAGCACTAACATTCACCAGTGTAACGCACGTCGTAAACAACTTATTTATTCCCAGATCATCAATAAAATAAAATTATACGTAAAATTACTTTATCAAGAATTCTGAATCATACTGTCATATTCCTTGCGCGTATATATATATATGTGTATTCAGTTTGTTGGACACACACACACACACACACACACACACACACACACACACACACACACACACACACACACACACACACACACACACACACACACACACACACACACATACACACACACGCACACACAACATTTATTTAAATATGCTCCTTACCTGCGCTTTTCGCCCCCTTCTGGAAGTCCAATGACTAGTTCCGCTTCCGCTTCCTCGGCGACCATGTAGAACTTCCGGTCACTAACAATGCGCAGTCCTAGCTCAAAGAAGGCCGGGTTCAGATAGGCGAGTTCTCCGAACTCCCTCAAGGTGACGCTTCTTGCCAGCAGTTGCCAAGCCTCGGTTTCCTCTGAGTAAATAAACGCAACATATCATCAACATAAGTTGCGCTAAGAGCTATCTATTATTATTAAGCCATTTTGTACGATGTATTACCGCTCTAACTAAACTATATATTTATATCCATTGTAGTTCGATAATGCTTTTATAGATAAAAGTTGATTTTCAAAGCTTGACGTAAATTTATGCTTTTGTGTTGCATTGGTTATATATGGGTAATTGCTTCAAAACAAACGCCAACCCGGGGAATTACTGACGACAAAATCTAACAATAGTGTGTGTGCGCGCGCGTGTGTGTATGTGCGTGTGTGCGTAATATATAATATAGATATATACGTATACACGTGTATGTATATAATATACATATGTATATATGTAAATACATATACATATATATGATAGTGTTTAGCTTGTTTTAGTACATCAGTCATTAGTGCCTCAAAACATGTGTAAATCGAACGCATTTCGCAAAGATATTGTTTAGGCATGTCTGCGAAATAAATGTTTAATCAAATTAACGATAAAGCGAAGGATTAATATATATTAAAATATGGCACAAAACAAAATCGTTCGTAGTGTCTCATCCTCATTATTAGTAGTCGTCGGCGTTTCTCTTAACAGAATTACATTTAACAGAAAAAATATATTGTGTCGCGGTGCAACGATGTATGCGATATTTCTTGAGTGTTCTGAAACGTTTTGATAACTAACTAGTTGCTAAAATGAGGGTGTTCCAGTGGACCATTTGTTGTCCTCCTGCCAACCTCACTTTTATGGAAGTCTCAAACAATTGTTTCCCACCAATCTTGAAGATCACCCTCAAATTTACTGCCACACTCCTGAATATATGCATTAACAAGGTGTGAATGAGCTGTTGCAGTGTGACACAATGAGTATGATGCTAAGTTTCTCTTCTGCAAGCGACAACAAGAACAACAATAAATACAAGTACCTGGGACACGGCTGTATATGAATTCATTCGGGTCGGTGAAGAAGTAAATTCGTTGTAGGCGTAGCCATATTTCGCCGATGGCGATTCGAATGCAACTTCCTTGGCGCGCTCTCCGTTGTTATCGATCAGGACCCAGTCAACGGTTTCGTCGATGTTTCCATGACGCGAGCTCCATTGTACGTCGACCAATCGCCACACGCCATCGATCAAAACCACCGTCCATGATCCTGTTCCTTCCGGGCTGACTGTTGGTGAAGGTTGACGATTACTTTACACACATCGCTGCGATGACAACAAAGAAGATACAGAAACAAGACGTTAGTAACTATGTATAACGAGCTAGCGCGTTCACCAGGCACCGCTCATGACGCTCTGTCAGGGTCCAATCAAAGTAGAGGAGCGACATGATAAGGTTTCTTAAACTTGATCTTGATCACCAATGATACCGTCTCTGCGACCGGTCTTTGCACACAGCTTCAGTTCATGTCCGCCTTCTCCGGTATCAACGGATCCTTTCCAGACGCCATGACCGTCATTTGTCAAATATGTCCAACCGGAACTGCCAATTGTCGCAACGTTTACGGCTGTAAGTAACACGGCACGTTCGATAAAGTTTATAACAATATGGTGAGCAACATGCACACACGCACAAACACACACCTATTGATGTAATATTAGTGTATGTAAAGGCACGGGTCAAAATGTATCCGAAAAAATCACGCCATGGCGATCATGAAACAGGAACATGATGCAACTTCGAAAATGTAGGCCCTACATGATAAAACGTCAAGTTCACGGTGTTTGGTGATTTAGTATTGTTTTATATATTTGAGAAAAAAAAAAACATTTGCCGTAATCTGTAATTTGGGAATGTCATGTGGAGACCGTTCCTACATGATAAGACAGGTTAAATAGAAACCACACTATTTTGTGGTTATTGACACAACAGTTGTATTCACAGCGTATTATGTATGTGCTTCGTTGATCCTTTGTACTGTGCACTCAAATGGGTTATCTAACCTTCTGGAATCTTGACCGCGAATTCCACACTCTGGTTCGCGAGAAGGGTGCCATTCCTTGGTTCCAGGATGACGTTGTCAACGCTTCCAGTCCAGTTGGTGGTTACACCCGGGAATTCCTCGCAGTTCTCCATCGGTGACGTCACTTTGATGACGTAATTGTAGACATTGGGCAGTGAGCCTTCGCCGGCATCGCGGCTTTTGGCGTAGATCTTGAGCGCGTAGATACCTGAAACGCATGTTTACTATTCAGTGTTGACGCATGGGATCAGTTACCCCAGTTGTCAAAGGAATATATATATATCAACCGACACGACAAGTGTAAAGGTAAATTAAAAGGAAGTTCTGATACAGCGCAGCATCCTTAGTACTGCTTAAAGCGCGTTACACTTTACTCTCTTCGGCAGGCCTGTATAATCGAACACCATCTCGACTTCTCTGGGAAGCTTTCAGCCATGCTATCATAAAGCGCGAAGACTAATCGTATACAAATATTCACCAATGTCACTGTCAGGTACTCATTCATGCAGCTGAGTGAAATGAAACAATGTAGAGTGAGCGAACTTATCCAAGGTTCGATACGGCAGCACATGATTCTATAAAGATTCCAATGCTTTAGCAACACGTGTCAATTAGTTCCCGTGATCACAACAAATAAATTAATGTTATACTCAGCCAGCATATGCAAATGTAGACTATGGTTACAATAACCATCGTTGAGGTATCATACGCATTCTCAACAAGCATATCAACGTATACTTTACCGTTAAGCCGACGAGTCTATGTTTTGAAAACAAACTGACAGGAACAAGAACATGATTAAGCAAAATTCACGACCCCGCCTAAAATGGCCCGTAAAGAAAGCTACATGAAATGCGGGTTGCTACTCGACCTGCTGTAGACAATACTGCAAATACACCAACTTCGACATACCTGCTTCTGGAAGCCTCAAATTCATGACGATCTCGCCGTTCGAACGTTGTCCATACATCAGATGTTTGTCCAGTAGACGAGGTCCGTCTGGGGCCTGCAGAGTGAGATGCGCAGTCACCTTGCACGGGTCAGCCTGAAAGGTCATCTCTATCTGACCGGAAGGCGGCGCTTCTATGAAACCCGCAGGATGAGAGATGGCCTCGAAGTGGAGATTTGCTGCGTTGTCAGTGGCACCCTGTGCCCCGTTTGCTGGGAAAGGGGCTATGTCAAACGCTGGAGTGTCAGCTCTAACCAGGTAGCTAGGTAAGAAAAGTTTAAAGTTATACAGTGTCTTATCTGTGTAAAGCATGCAATTACAAATATTGACAACTATTTAACAATACTGCCATCCAATGAACACAAATGGACAACGAATCTACAACCATATTGAGAGTAGATTAATTTGTTATCCCGCCATTACCAGATCAACCTAAGGTTGACTTATTTTGTTGATCAAATGTGATGTGTTAGTCGACAAAATATCAGTTCACTTGCCTGCATATACTCGTGTATGAACATTCCGCCGAAGCTTCTTTCCCAAATAAGTTCAGGGCATACTGGCCGCTGTCCGGTAGTTTGATGTTTATGACGACTTCACCGTCCTCGTGATGGTGGATGACGTAATTACTGAGTTCGGACGCGTCTTTGGAGTTGCTGTGGAGATTGGCGAAGATCTGCAATTACAAAGTATGCGTAGCTGTTTTCAAGCGTTACATGCATTTGAATTATTGATTGAAAATAATAAAGATACATCAATAACTAACGTGCTTCTTGAGACGAATGTTCAGGGTAGCGAGGTCATACACAAAAGGTATAGCATCGTGGCTAGATATTTCACAACATAATATGAAGACACTTATGATCTGGATTATTAGTAAGACGCCAGATGACGTGAGCAGGCCACTTGATAAGAATGGATGTGAGCAAATTAGTAAAGAGAGAAAACGCCTAGGAAAAGGGAAAGACCGTAACTGAGATTGGGTGAGTGTACGGGAGAGTAATCAGAAAGTCTGAGGAAGATGAAAGGTGGCCGACAGAGAGCAATGGAACGGTACAGGAGCTGGACCTCACCCCGGTACAGGAGCTGGACCTCACCCCGGTACAGGAGCTGGACCTCACCCCGGTACAAGTAAACCATGAGTAAGAACCGGTATGATGTAATCGAGTGAAACGGAGGGGCGTGATCGTCCACACTTGCTCCTAGTAATCCGGTTCATGGTGTTGCATATGAATAATTCTAAGCACAATCCTAGCGTTGCATCCACTATTGCCATGTCCGCGGATAATTACCTTGACATTCTTGTCGGCCTTAAACCGGATCTCCGTCTCTCCATTCTCCATCTCGACCAGTCCGTCTTTGTGGGTGAGAGCGGTCAAGCCGAGCCTCGCGGCGTCGGCACCAGGACCCCATTCCTTCCTGTCGTTGGCGGGCAGAGGGACACAATCCTCCTTCGGGCAACTGCAAAACAACATGTATGTTTAGTCAGTGTGGTTAATAATTCACAAAAATCTTGCTTTATACGTATTACTCGTCTTTACGTGATAGTTTTCTACTTTTAGTTAATACAGTCCCATGTATTTGAATTAATTTATTATCATTTACGTAATTTATCAGTATGTGTGTGTATGTGTGTGTGTGTGTGCGTGCGTGCGTGCGTGCGTGTATGTGTATTTTAAGCGCCTCCGAATGGATTTATCCAGATTGGAAAACATTATGGAACATCATTGTGTATCATCAACAAAATAACCAATTTACTCAAGATAATAAACACATACTCTTCTATCATCTGACATACTTGGCGTGTATATCATTTTACGTAGCACAATTGTTTTGTATCTTTTTACCATTCCAACATTGTACCAAACATTCGAGTTATATATTTGATGAACAAGTAAGTATATTTGCTTTACTCAGGCGTCTAGTACGAAAAAGAGGCAGAAACGCTGGGATGCCCAATCTACGGAAAAATCCGTTTTATACGGAATGTTGACACTTATTTCTATATAAGGACAAATAAATTTTTACTTGAAACTACGGAATGTTTTTAATCACGTGAAATAATTGTTGTAACGGACATGTTATCGGTCGCTGTGCTTATGTAATGGTTTCTGGCATAGTAAATTTGAGATGTTATACGACATTAATTATAAGGCCTTGGCTACCCCATTTTTTGAAGCCAATATGTTCCTAACATCTCGTCACCTCAGATAAGATATACGAATACGGTACTGTTGGCATCAACGGCATCAACGGCATCAACGTGTGTGCGAGGTTTCGAAATTCACTTATTATCGCTCATACATGCCAGAGCGTTAGTGCAATCTAAACCGCTAAAATGTCCCAAATTAAACTGTTTCATAATTATTATCAATACTGTTTGTATCTTAAATGATGCTTGGAACGCAAAGGCATTGAACAACTTAGATACGAATGTCGTGTCAGTGCCTTACTAAGTTATTTCATTAGTTCATGTCTAGGCATTGTCAGTGGTGGAAAATATATGCACTGAATAATTTTATTTGTTCAATCATTCCTAGATTTATAATTTGAATTAATTAATATATAGGCATCGGTAGCGGAGGTGCATACCTTGGCCTAGTTATTGTATGTAAGAAAGTGTTTATAGCAAGCCATCGGATACATATACAATGGTGTGATTTATTAGTTTGCATATATATATATATATATATATATATATATGCAAACTAATAAAACATGTCGCGACAAATAAATTACACAGTTGCATATGTAGCCAATGGCTGGCTACAAACATTTTGTTACAGCACATATGCATTATTTACCTCCGCTCCCGATGCCTATATATTAATTCAAACTATAAATCTAGGAATGATTGAACAAACAATATATATATATATATATTATACTGTTTCGCGCGTTGTACATTGAATTTTACAAAATCTCAGGATATTTTTCAACGTCAATTGGGCATCCATGAAAATGTTCTTGTTGGCGACAAAACTACTTTCAAAATGATACCAAAAAACCTGCAAGATTGTGAGGAGAGACCAAATGTGAAAAGTGATGTGACGCATTGAATTAAGTTATATTAATTATCCAAACCTGCAGTCTATGATGTAGGCACATATATAGTTGTATGAGCCATCAAGTTCTGCATCTTGCGCAAATAGTTGGAGCTTGAACTTTCCAGCTTTCGGGAAGTAGACAGTACAACGCAGCTAAACAGAAGCATAAACCACATGATATGTATGCACAGTAAAATGATCAACATTAACTATCATTTTGTGAAAACATTGTTTCGCCACTCAGCACGAAACCAGTTATTTTAGACCATCCTCCCGCGCTAGGGGAAAGCTAGGGAACTACTTGAATTTATGTATTTATTTGAACACACAATACCACACAGCGGCTCGAGAGAATGGTCGAAGAGGTAATTATGATAGGATTCCCGGAAGTCTAAGACTTCGTCTTGGAACTGGACCGCGATGCGGACGGATGTTTGCACCGTTCACACGGGTGGTACAGTCGACCAGACAAGTCAGTTACGAGTTTGATTCCGCTAACTTCCATACAATGCATATGAGATTTGCCACGATATAATATATATATATATATATGTATATATATATATATATATATGTTGATCCTTATTTCTGATGTTTTGAGAAGAGAAGAAAAATTACAACTAAAGCTCTCGACGATTTCACATCCGCCAAAACTCTCCGCATTTTTTAAATCATCCGCCTTCCTCATCATTGTTATTCAATCTTGACCAATAAGACAGGGTATACGACAAGAGCTTCATGAGAGGAGATATAATTTTAAAGACAGTGAGAGTTAATGGCGCACAGGAAAGCATTAATCTCCTTTATGTCATTGTGACGCCACACGTCGTTTTCGCCGCGCCTGGTCGTGTAAGCCTTACCTCATCAGCAACTTGATGCATGAAAACGTATCTTCTGAATTCTGAGTCACCGTCTGAAGCATAGTTCTCGTCGTCTCTCCAATGCCAAATCTTATACATGAATCTGCCAGTAAATGAATACGTTTAGAGATGGACGACATCATTAACATAATACCAATTATTCCAGCAATAACTACGGAAGTGTATATATCCATATACATTTCCCTACCTACTCCGTCAATACAAATTCCAGTTTCATGTCGGTAAACTGTTTTATTTACTACGTGAACAGACAGTGTCGGCTGTTGTGAAATACGCGTTTGAATAGTAACAAGTATGAACAACTAAAAAGTATACGTTTCTACTTCGTTAGCCAACAATAAACGAAATAAACGGATACGTTCATATATTCCTTATTTCATTTTTATTATAAATTTATCAACAAGCTTCTGCCATAATACTTCAGTCATATTCTGTACACACAGCACTAACATTCACCAGTGTAACGCACGTCGTAAACAACTTATTTATTCCCAGATCATCAATAAAATAAAATTATACGTAAAATTACTTTATCAAGAATTCTGAATCATACTGTCATATTCCTTGCGCGTATATATATATATGTGTATTCAGTTTGTTGGACACACACACACACACACACACACACACACACACACACACACACACACACACACACACACACACACACACACACACACACACACACACACACACACATACACACACACGCACACACAACATTTATTTAAATATGCTCCTTACCTGCGCTTTTCGCCCCCTTCTGGAAGTCCAATGACTAGTTCCGCTTCCGCTTCCTCGGCGACCATGTAGAACTTCCGGTCACTAACAATGCGCAGTCCTAGCTCAAAGAAGGCCGGGTTCAGATAGGCGAGTTCTCCGAACTCCCTCAAGGTGACGCTTCTTGCCAGCAGTTGCCAAGCCTCGGTTTCCTCTGAGTAAATAAACGCAACATATCATCAACATAAGTTGCGCTAAGAGCTATCTATTATTATTAAGCCATTTTGTACGATGTATTACCGCTCTAACTAAACTATATATTTATATCCATTGTAGTTCGATAATGCTTTTATAGATAAAAGTTGATTTTCAAAGCTTGACGTAAATTTATGCTTTTGTGTTGCATTGGTTATATATGGGTAATTGCTTCAAAACAAACGCCAACCCGGGGAATTACTGACGACAAAATCTAACAATAGTGTGTGTGCGCGCGCGTGTGTGTATGTGCGTGTGTGCGTAATATATAATATAGATATATACGTATACACGTGTATGTATATAATATACATATGTATATATGTAAATACATATACATATATATGATAGTGTTTAGCTTGTTTTAGTACATCAGTCATTAGTGCCTCAAAACATGTGTAAATCGAACGCATTTCGCAAAGATATTGTTTAGGCATGTCTGCGAAATAAATGTTTAATCAAATTAACGATAAAGCGAAGGATTAATATATATTAAAATATGGCACAAAACAAAATCGTTCGTAGTGTCTCATCCTCATTATTAGTAGTCGTCGGCGTTTCTCTTAACAGAATTACATTTAACAGAAAAAATATATTGTGTCGCGGTGCAACGATGTATGCGATATTTCTTGAGTGTTCTGAAACGTTTTGATAACTAACTAGTTGCTAAAATGAGGGTGTTCCAGTGGACCATTTGTTGTCCTCCTGCCAACCTCACTTTTATGGAAGTCTCAAACAATTGTTTCCCACCAATCTTGAAGATCACCCTCAAATTTACTGCCACACTCCTGAATATATGCATTAACAAGGTGTGAATGAGCTGTTGCAGTGTGACACAATGAGTATGATGCTAAGTTTCTCTTCTGCAAGCGACAACAAGAACAACAATAAATACAAGTACCTGGGACACGGCTGTATATGAATTCATTCGGGTCGGTGAAGAAGTAAATTCGTTGTAGGCGTAGCCATATTTCGCCGATGGCGATTCGAATGCAACTTCCTTGGCGCGCTCTCCGTTGTTATCGATCAGGACCCAGTCAACGGTTTCGTCGATGTTTCCATGACGCGAGCTCCATTGTACGTCGACCAATCGCCACACGCCATCGATCAAAACCACCGTCCATGATCCTGTTCCTTCCGGGCTGACTGTTGGTGAAGGTTGACGATTACTTTACACACATCGCTGCGATGACAACAAAGAAGATACAGAAACAAGACGTTAGTAACTATGTATAACGAGCTAGCGCGTTCACCAGGCACCGCTCATGACGCTCTGTCAGGGTCCAATCAAAGTAGAGGAGCGACATGATAAGGTTTCTTAAACTTGATCTTGATCACCAATGATACCGTCTCTGCGACCGGTTGAAGCCAGCTGTCATGGATGAACCCGTACCAACCTCGCAACAGCTAGTTAGCCCTACTGAATCCGCGGAGAGACGTACCCGTCCGACTCCCTCAGCGAGGCAGCGACAGCGAAGGAGGTTTCACTCCGTCAAGTGACGTCAAGTGGTAAACTAGTCAGATCGGTGGCGCGGTTCCGAGACTGAACTGGTTGTGTATGACATTGAACTTTATTGGACACACTTGCGTTTATATGGTTTATTTTGAAAAGTGTTATTTTTCAGTTTTCAGTTTTCGAATACTTTGTCGGCGGGTGGGGGCTATGTAGGGATTATCTGGTAGTGACTCCACAGTCTAGCAGTGGCACCCATTTCCCCCAAAGAGTGTGGTGACCGCAAGTTTCGCGAAGCACGAGATGTGGTAGAAAAGGTAACTGCAAATTGGCATGGTTATGGAGGTTCTTGTGTTAATAAAGAATGTGTAGTAAATAACGTCTTTCTTATAATAGTACTATATGAAAGTTGATCGTTAGAAGTGACAGTATATTTTTCCATGAGCTACGCCAAGACAAACAATAATTACATTACGTATTTAGTATAAAGTGGTCTTACTTTCGTCACCGATCTTGTAGTTCACACCCTTCACGTGACCTCGCAACTTCCTGCAGTCTAGACCCGTAATTCTGTGGATAGAATGGGCGTTCAACATTGAGTACCCGATGTCGTGTGACCCATGTCTATCTAGAAACTGTGTACATATTGAATTACCACTACTTAATATTGCAAATCACAAAAAGTATAGTTTGAAGTCCTCCAGTTTTCGTAAATAAATAATATAATAATAAGGTAACTTCTTTTGCGCCTAAATACTCGGAAATCGTGGACAGACGGATAGTCAACATCAGAATCAATACGCCGTATTAAAGTCGTCAACAGATGGAACGATCCGCCAGGGAGCAAAGATGGATACGTAAGTTTGCAAAGGTAAGTTTCTAAATAACGGCAAAATTGTGTAATATTTCCAACTGATCTAACACTAAGAGGGAGCATGTTCCAAAGAGTTGGTGCAGCAACAGAAAATGCCATAGTACCAATATTAGTATAGTCTAGAAACAAAAAGTAAATCAGAGCTAGATGGTCGAAGCTGGATAGGCTTTCTTACAGGAGTATGCAGTGGATGTAAATATGGTAGTTGCTTACATGAAAGTGCCTGGTAGGTATAAAGTATACGATATCGGACAGGAAGGCAGTGCAAAGACATAAGAAGAGGCACTGAGTGAGGAAACCGCGGAGACTGAGTCTCAACCATAGTTAAGCAATTTTATACACGTTGTATTCTTGTGTTATCAATAAGAGCAATTTTGAAAAAAGGAATTGTATTAGTCAAGCCTGTTAGTAAAAATGCACTTGCAATAATGGTGGTTGCAACAGAAAGAGGCTTATACCTGTATGATATGATATGATATGATATGATATGATATGATATGATATGAAATTATATGATATGATTGTTACGGAATCTACGTTAATTAAACACAATGAATAAATTATAAGTGTTTATTCAATTTGTGTGAATACAACGGTCGCCATCTTTACCGGAAGTTACCAGTGTCAAACGAAAATACGAATTCGGAATTGATAAACACATTTGAAAATTAACATTTGCGACGGCCGACGGCAATACTGTAACATCCCAGAGGACACCAACTCGACAGGGATGTCGAACAAACAAAAGTCATTGAATATCATTAATGTCACAAATGTCACTGAATGTCAAGTCTCTCATTCCTCTTCATCAGGAGAACCAGCTTGGTCACCGGACGCTTCAATAGATGGCCATCTGCAAACTTGACCTCGACGACCCTCACGAGGTCATCATTCCCGACGTACGTCTTGACGACTTCGGCCATCTTCCACAGTCCACGCTTGGAGTTCTCATCCACGACAAGAACGACGTCTCTCTCAGTAAGGCTGTCGCAAGTATTGGACCATTTCTTCCGAGGGGAGAGCCTGTGAATGTTCATCATCCAACGGCGCCAGAATCCTTCAACCATTGAGGTGCAAAGTTCGCGTCGTTTTCGTGTGTTGCCGACATATTCCTCACATGGCACTTGAGGACTTGGAAGATCGCCCCTACCAATGAGAAAGTGGTTGGGCGTGATAGGCGGTTCATCGAGAGGCGACGACGACGAGGCAGTGATAGGACGACTGTTTAGGTGACCGGCGATTTGCGAAAAAACAGTCTCCCACTCAATGAAGGTTAGTTTGTCGGTTTGTACTAAGTGCTTCATGGACTTCTTCACTTCTTGTACCATGCGCTCCACTAGACCTTGATGATGCGGACCACCAGGAGGTCCAAACTTCCAATCGATCTCGAACTTCAGACCATGGTAGAGTTCGTCGTGATTCAAGCGAAGATGAAGATCACGGATCTCGATGTCAGCACCACGGAAGCACGTTGCATTGTCACTGATGATAAGAGCCGGAGCTCCTCGGATACTAATGAAACGTGCAAGGGCTTGCAGGAACGCGGATGTCGACAAGTCTTGAACACACGTCAGATGTACTGCTTGGACAACAGCACAGACGAAGACTGCACACCACTCCATGGCAACGGTGTTTCTGGTAAGTTTCACTTGGATCGGTCCCAGGTAATCCAATATCGTCGTCTGGAAGGGAGGTGAAAAAGGCTTGATGCGGAAGTTGGGCAAATCGGCCATCTTTTGCTGTAAAGGTTTTCCTCGATGACGGTTGCAAGCAATCACGAACCACTCGTTTGCAGAGGTTCGTATCGCCAACAATCCAATACATCTTCCTGATTTCAGCGGCAGTACTGAGATGTCCTCTGTGAAGAGCATGCCTGTGTCTGTCACGGGCGATGAGCAAACTGATGTGAGTTTTCCGCGGCAGGAGACTTGGATGACGGATGTCGAAGGACAGCGGAGCGTTGCGAATACGACCTCCTACTCTGACGACTTGTTTGTCATCGGCGAATGGATTCAGCTTGGATATGTGCTTATCTTCCAGGTCAAGGTCCTTCTGAGCATATCGAATCCAGTACAGTTCAGGTTCTTTAATTCTTCGGCGTGACGGAAGTTGACAGATCTTTGATACGAATTGCTTCAACCACTGGGTCCTGGGTAAGTCTTTCAGAGACATCACCCGGGCTGTCATCATTACCAAACGAGGCCAACTGGAGAACTTTGTCGGATCGACGATAGGATCAAGCCGAGTCACATTCAACGTCAGCACTTTGGCATTGCGGATGTGAAACTTCTTTTGCTCAGCATCGTCCTTGTCAACTAGGACGTTCTTTGGAGTTGTAGGCCAGTAGACGGGAGGTAATTTCAGGAAGCCAGGTCCATCAATGACTTTCTGCAATTGACTGACATCAACACCACGGGAGACGAGATCAATGACATTCTGACCACTCGGTACGTAAGCAATGTCAGTGACGGGATCAAAGTCATACGTTATTTCCCCGACTCGACTGGCCACGTACGAACGGAAGGATTTCGATTGTCCCCGAAGCCAGCTAATGACTGTCATGCTGTCTGTCCATATCCTTTTGTAGGCGATCTCAATCCGAAGAGAATTTTCCACATTGAGCATCATGCGACTCAGGAGAAGAATTGCCTGAAGCTCTTTACGCGGCATACTTGTCTGCTTCAACGGAGTCAATCTTGCTCGGGCGCAAACGAACGATAGCTCAGAATCATCATCATCTTCTTTCGCAGACCATCTCAGCCAGACTCCAATCCCCATGGCATCTTCGGAAGCATCGCTGGCTCCATGGAGGGATACTTCTGGCAATGGCGACATTCCGCGGAACTTTTCTGGGATCAGACAGCGTTCAATCTTGACGGTGCCAACATCTTTCAGGTCCTGCTTCACACTTTCCCACATCTGAAACAAGTCACTGTCTGGACTAACTGGAGTGTCCCAATCAAGACCAAAAGTCCAGAGCTTCTGAAGCAACATCTTTGGTCGGACGAGGATTCCTGACAGCATTCCGTAGACATCGTAGTAGTATGCAGTCGTCTTGAGAATGTTGCGTTTCGTCGGAGTACATTCGTTGAGGGTTACTTCTTTGACACTAAGTGTGTCCTCTACTAGGTTCCAACGTGTACCGAGTGCCATAGCGATGTCATCCTTAGGATAGTACTCGGTGTCACAAACATCTGACTTGTTCGACAACCATTTCCGGATCTTGAAGTTCCCTCTATCAAGAGCGACGGTAAGATTATGTTTCAGGCGGAGAGTGCCCTCGATCGATCTCTGGGAGTTGTTCAGATCATCCACGTAGAACTGGTTGGCGACAATACGCTGGATCTCGGAGTCGTCGGTAGCATTATTTGCAGCAACATGACGGAGAACGACAGTTGCTGCTGTAGGAGAAGGTTTGTCACCAAAGGTAACAGTGAGCAGTTCATAAACCTGAATCGGGTCATTTGGATGTTTGCGAAACATGTAACGATGGAAGCGGGCATCTTCTGTAGTGACTTTGACAGCTTGGAACATCTTACTAATGTCAGCGATCACACCCACTTCGTACTCTCTGAAGCGAAGCGCAACATCAAAGAGGTTTACATTGAGATTGTCACCTTTGGCAAAGTAGTCATTCAGACAGTGTCCTTGGTACCTAGCCTTGCCGTCGTAGACAACACGTACTGGAGTAGTAACGGAGTCTTTCATCACTGCGAAATGAGGCAAGAACCACATTTTTTTGCCCTGGCTGATGTCTGCTTCGAATTCTAAAGTCGGTACAAGACGAGCAACTCCACGGTTGAGTTGATCGTCCATCACTTTCGAGTAAACTTCCCATTCGCGAGGTTTGTTCCGGAACTGCTTCTCCAGGTTCATGAAGCGTTTGACAGCGTAATCGTAGTTGTTCGGCAAACCTTGCGGTGACTTCCTCCATGGGAGGCGAATCTGGTAGGTACCATCGGTTAGTTGGACTACGCTTTCCTTCATAGTTTGCGTCGCTAGGTGATCTTGTTCTTCAGTTACACATTTGCAGTGTCTCAGTTCCATGCCCACACGTTCGATGCCTAAGAAATCTTCTACATCACTGATAGCGGACACTTGTGTGAAGTTGACTATTGCGTTAGCAAGAATGTCCTCTGTACCACGACCTCCTTGAATGTACCATCCTAATGGGCATCTAACAGCAACTGGATCTTCGAAGTCTGTACCCATGACACGTTCTTCTGATGTGAGTATGTCACCATTCTCCACACCAAGCAAGACATCAATTTTCTCATCGTGAGCTTCAACGATATCGATGTCTTCAAGATGAGGATAGCGGCGGAGTTGTGAATTGGTGACAATCTGAGCATCACCACAAGGTCTCTTCATCTCGGTAAGTCGGACTTCTCTGTTAAATGTTCCATCTAGACTTTCGAGGGTACATTCAACGACACGAAGTTTGTGGTTCACAGTATCACCTCCAACCGTTGTAAGGTTGAAATCTTGCATGTGACAAGTGTCTGACTGAGGGATGATTCCTTCACGTATCAACGATATCTGACTTCCGGTGTCGAGGAGTATCCGGACCTTGGTCTTCTTTGCACCAAAACGTATATATCCCACGACGGTTGGCAGAGCACATGTGACACGTTCCTTGCCTGAACTGCTGGATTCTACCATAGGATTTGAGTTTCTGTAGATCGGCTGAGATTTTGAAGGATGGAAGTTTTCAGCATCAGCATTCAAAGCATTGGCACTGATAGATTTCCTATCGAAGTGGTTGTAACCGTCTAGACCATACACATGTGGGCAAATCGATTAAAAGTGAGTGTTCATACCACAAGTCGGAATCTGACAGTTCGCAATGAATTGACAGTCATCATAGTTGAATGGATGTTTTCCAGCGACACAGTTGTTATGTCCACATCGGTGACATATTCCATGAGTGTTCATCAAGTCAATTTTCTCGGCTTGTGGGAGATTGCGAAACTTGTAGCAGCCTTTCAAGAAGTGATTCGAGATTTGAGGATGAATCGGGCACTTCGGTGTAGACATGGTGTTATATTCCTTCCGAGTATTCACAAAGTCAGATTTCACGCCATAACCTTTTCTTCCTCTAGCTCCAGAGGACACCGTAGACTGTCCTGCACTTTTCGATTTCGGTAGAACCGGAGATTGGTTAACACATTCGATTTGCGACTTTGTCTTCTTGAGAAGAATGAGGTGGGAGTTCAACCATTTGGCTAAACCATAGACTGAGTCTTCCGACTTTCCATCAGCAACTCTTTGTAGAAATAACAGGCAGTGTTCTTCCGATAACTTTCGGCGGATTTGTGTGACCAATAGTCGACCGTTTAAGTCTTGCGTCATATGAATGCCCTCTACTTGAGTGATAAAGTTCTGGATGGCTTCAGTGAACTTTTCCATTTCAGCGAGATTTACTTTTCCTTTTGTAGCGTACGAGTTCAAGTCCTCAAGATCATGTAGAAGAGTATCGACGAGGCGGTCGTCATCCCCATAGGTTTCATCAAGAATTTCCCAAGCTCTGTTGATGTTGGTACACGGCTTGATTTTCTTCCTCTCGACGGGACGTTGCATGGATTCGACTAGCTGATACAGACATTCGGTTTGGTCTAGGTGTTTAGTGAAATGAATGAAGAGTTCTTTGAACCGCTTGTAGTCACGGATGTCTCCAGAAAATGTTGGAAACTTGAGCTTTTGCATTTGGGCTGCCGGAGCTGGGGCGAGCGGCGCTGGTAAAAGTGATATCGGTGGTAAGTCTCGGCGTAGAACACTTTCAGCTTTCTTGATGAGTTCATGGATCATAGGTATGGCTCTGTCTCTAACTTCATCAAGGTAGTTGCTTTCAATATCTGCAATTACTTGTTCTTCAAAGTCCCTTCTCTCATCAGTAGATTCATCATCTAACACTAACGCACTGCATTTCAAGGTGATAAAATGTTCGTTGTCGACGTGTAGAACATCCAACTCTTTTCGAATACGTTCAGCGAGATATCGAAATTCAGTACTTGGAAGTCCCTCATCAGCTTTCAATAACGAATCACCTTCCTTGATGAAATTCGTAATTTTGCGTTTGGTACTGGCACGGTCGCTCTTAGCTTTATTCAAAGTCTTAGGAACAGTCTCTATTTCACCGTGATTCGACATGATTGCGGTGAATTTCGGTGTCGGTAATTATGGCGATGACGGCGCACCATACATCGGAAATCGCTGAACGCTTGGCGTCGATAAGCTTGAGAGTGGCAAACGAAGGCTAGCGGTGAATTTCCACCCACAATGACAGGCCAGCGTAACAGACCTTCAAGCGGCGAATGTACAAAGTACAAGTTGAATAAGATGTTACGGAATCTACGTTAATTAAACACAAAGAATAAATTATAAGTGTGTATTCAATTTGTGTGAATACAGCGGTCGCCATCTTTACCGGAAGTTACCAGTGTCAAACGAAAATACGAATTCGGAATTTATAAACACATTTGAAAATTAACATTTGCGACGGCCGACGGCAATACTGTAACAATGATTATAACAGCAGCGACAGTTTTGAGAAATATGCTGCCTCAAATTGAACTTATCATCAAAGATAACTCCTAGATTTCGTGCTGAATGTACAGGCATAACGTATTGGCTAAACATAGGTGTGGGAGAAAAGCTTTTACTTTTGTCACGCTGACTCTACGTACCAATAATAAGAAACTCTGTTTTATGAGCATTTAACTTTAATTTACTCTCAATCATGCAAACGAAAATGTCATTAAGACAACTGAGCAGCTGATCTAAAGAGCGATTAGTATTAGGTGTAAATAACAAAATATAAATATGGGTATCATCTGCATAAAAACTTAGATTACGACTCTTAATAACTGAACTCAATGGTGTAAAGAGTGAAAAGTAATAGTCCGAAGACACAGCCTTGAGGAATACCACATGGAAAAGGAAGCGCCGATGAAAGACAATCCTAAATCTTCATTACATGATGATTATGTGTTAAATAAGAAAACACCCAACTCAAAGCTATGCCGGAGACACCATACCATAAACACAAAAGATTAATGGGAATGGTGTGATCAATTGTATCAAAGGCAGTAGATAGCTCAAACCAGGTAAGTACTTTATCCTATATCCATATTTAAAGTAACATCATAACAATTCCATAGCTGACGAGAATTTTCCGAGTTGTTGGACACAAAATTTGTAAAATAATCTGATTTTGCCTTTGCATTTGTATAATGCAGTAGTGGCATTGCTTTGAATAGCGTGACCTATCCATTTGTGAACGAGATTTACGCCAAACACTTTCATGATAACAATAATAAAGCACATAGTCACAGTAAAATGATTAATAGCAATATACCTACCCACACATTGCAACATATAGATCCGCATAGTCGCCACAATCTTCCTTAATGTTGCGCAAGTGCCACAGCGGTGTTTCCGGTGGAGCGTCCGCAGTGACGTCCAGCGTGTTCAGATTCTGCGCAGTGATCCACCGGAAGAGAACTCGCGCCTTCGCTACATCCGACATCTCGCCGGACCCCTCGCTCTGGGGCACGTGGCTGGGAGGATGTGTGAGGTAATTCACGAGGTCGGTCATGTTGCCGGAAGATTGTTTTACTGGTGTCTGAAAAGCAAAATGTTTACATCGGTGTAATTCATGTATTTATTATTTTTATAAAACATTTATAGAACGCCGTGTGTCCGGATAACAAATCTGCTCAAAGGCGCTGACAATCGTAGAGTATAAGTAAATACATTAAATTACCTAAAACATATTAAATAAAAATATTAAATAGAAAGGTAAACGAATATGATTTAAAAGTAGCATATAAAAATTACATAAAATGTCAGTTAGATAATCCTGAATAAAAATAAATATATATATTTACAAGTATATATATTATACATAAATTAAATTAATTAGCCGTTAAAATACCTAAAATAAATAATGTGCTTAAATTGAATTAAATAAATACATATAATATGCTAATTTAAAATAATAATAATAAATAAATAACTGCAAACTAAGTACACGTAAAATGTTTTTTGTAATCATAAGTTAATGTTACAAAGTTTATGGAGTAATTATTTGTTTGATGGTTTATGCAGAAAATGCCTATGCTATTGGTATGCAACAAATGCAACGAAGTTGCTATAGGTCCAACAAATTATCGTAATCCGTTAAATAAATTACGAAATAATTTAAATACACGTAGAAAGGTGCCAATGCAACGTAAATGCAACATAGACTTTGCTACATGTTTTGTCAACGATAACAATATAGTTTGTATTTTAGAATAAGAGATGCCTGACAGAGAATCCATTATTTATCGTCCTTACTTCTACAGCATGGACATCCAACTGTGTAAAATCCTTCAGACTGAACACGTCCTTCTTCCAACTGGGACAGGGATACGCTGTTACTGTCCCGTCTTCCTGATGTGGGACGGACAGTTTGTATCCCGTGAACACATCGTTAGCCTTTTTAAGCAGCATCGGTTCCGGGAATTCTGTGAATGGTTGGAAGTTGTCCGTGAAATGCGTCAAAGGCACGAGTTCGTCGTCTGTCTCTAGTTCCGTTGTGACTTCGTCTTCTTCATCCTCGTCAATGATGCCCTCTTCTGTATCGCCCTCTGCGATTTCATCAGTCACCTTAAAGCAAAGTCCGTTTATTTTACACATATTGCCTGTTTGTTTGGGAATAGAGATAATGTGCAAGAGCGACACGTAGCACACCACGCATTTGCATACTGGCGTCATATGAGTAATTGTTGTTAAATAGTAAAGTTAGAAGTTTATACATGGTGTTACACTTATACCATACTAATGGTGTTACACGGCGATTCCTGAGTTGCCGGTTGTATGACAGCAAAGGTTAAACAACGTACCTGTTGTTTCCATTGACCAATGATGTTGAAAGGTTATTTAGTCCTGCATTCCTTTGCTGCTGTAACTAGATATACCATAGTAGTGATGCGCTGCAAATTTTGATTGAAGTTCATAGAATACGGTGCCTATGTGGTATGGGGATTTTGGCGTTAACAGCACAATAGCAGAAGCTGCAAATGTGGGCGCACAACTGGTTCTGAAGAATAACAAGAACAAAGAGGGTGGCCAAAATAAGACTTGATGAAAGAGGCTGGGTGCAATGCAGCTTAACGGGAGGGTTGATGAGAAGCCGGATCAGGTGGGCAGGCCGCTTGGTATGGATGGATGCAGACAGACTAGCACAGAGAGCAGAGATGGAAAATCACCAGGGACGCAGAAAAGGGGAAGGTCACAACTGCTTTGGAAGGTCTGCATGAGGAGGGATTTGAGAAGATCTTGCATCAGTATCATTATTATTATCAGCTCAATACTACATGTATACAACTGACTGGCTTACGGTGTATGTAAAAAGTGTCGTGTAGGAATTCGACCCTTTTCCAAAAACAGCACTAAGTTGTATTTCGTTGCTAACTTCTCCTGTGTCGACTTTTCCACTCCAGAGTCCTTTTTTTTCTTTCGTCAAATACGTCCATCCAGATTTGCTATTGGTGGCAACTTTCAAGGCTGGAAGAATAACATAGCCATGTTTAGTTTATAAAGGGTTTCTAAAACAATGTACCGGATTCCATCCTGCTACCAAAAATACAATAAGCAAAATTTTCCAATTCTGTTTTGCACGATTTTTAAGCAAAAAGTTCAAAGTTTATACCTCGTTGCTAATTTGCTAAGTGTTCACTTTGTGGTAGATTAACCCTTTTAATGATACGTGTCATGTTCAATGTAAACTCCTTGTCCGCCGATCAGCGCTTGCATCCTGACAACCACATTGTTCACACCTCAGCGAACGAGCTGTCCTCTTTCTATTGTCCTTTGCTAACGTTACGTACAGTTAAACAATATAAGACTTAGCACCTATCCTCTCAGTTGGAGCATGAGCCGTATTGAAACGTCTGCGATTATTGCATTGAATCTGCACATGTTCAGTCAGGTGCCAAAACCCAGCAATTGTTGTCCTCTGAATAAGAGTCAATTGTGCCATTTTCTAAATGTTCAATTGCTTGAGAAACAAATTATAGGGTGCCTGGAAGAATAAAAACATAATCCTCTCATTTGGAAGACTAGAGCTTGTGCAGTATTGGAAGGTCTACGATGATACTTGCATTGAATATGCACAACACTTTCAGTCTGGTGCCAAAACGCAGTGTTTGTTTTCTATGGAAAAGAATCAATAATTAGTGGGGCATGTTCCAAATACTTAGCTGCTTGTGAAACAAACATTAGAGCCCGTGGAAGAAGACAGACATGGTTAGTTGATAAAGCCCTCTAAAAACTTTTTCTCTTAGGTACATTTTTGAGACACCCTATTCATGAGATTCAAAAGAAAGTGTATTATAATTTTGTATAAATGTCGTAAAACTAAATTATATTGTTAGTTACCCACAGCCTGTGTACTGTGTATTGTCACTTATAATACGTATTGATACTGATGTTGGCGCGTTCCGTGTTTACATAAACATATTAATTAATGTTGTTATCTTCGTAGAACAGCGTTCACTATGCGGCCTGGAAGCACTAGTTAAGTTAACTGTCAATTCTCACACGTACTATATGTACAGAGTATTTCAACCGAAAAACACCCTATTCATTTTGTTCATTTTTCCACACTTGATTTTGTAGTGTGCCGAATTAATAGGAAACCGTTTCCTTTGTGTAATACTAACCTTAATGGATCGTAATATACAAATATGCTGTCGCTACCAACATGACATATTGAACGTGAACACATGTGGGGGGTTGCGTCAGTCAATTTTGGAACACAAGAACCGGCTCATCGGACGCCACAGTTTCCGATTTATTGGTGCATGATTATGCAAAATGAGTTTTTTTTCGAAAATTATATCAACCTCTGCCAACAACTGTTTCGGGTCTTGACAGAAGATGTATCCCTCATCGTCAATATGCCATCATCAACAGCATTGCTTTACCTACGATTGAAGAAGTAAAGAAAGCAGCAAAGCACGAAATATGTACTCATAAATGTGCTATCTGTTAAAACACATACAATCGTCCGTCGTTATGCAAATGGCTATGAAGACGTACGCAGCATGACCTGCTTCTAGAGAACGATCACGTCTGGAGTTTATTAACAAAATTAGAGGGGGTCAAACAAAGCTCCCCTGTAATCATGTGAAGGATATGTTAACGCTTTCGTCCTCGTCAGCATGCAACTAGGACGACAAATTTTTGGCAGTTCGTCTGCCACCCATCAGAAGAAAAGTAACCCCTTTATTGTTTCGATAGTCTGTTAAGGTTGTAGGGTTCGTACCCGGTGTTAAGGCAGAGGTACACTGACACTTTTTGCCCGACCAGACCAGACCAGACCAGACCACATCAGTCCATATCAGACAACGCCAGACCGACACCGACTGCAATCGACGTAGTGAAAAGTTTACTTGATTAAGACGTCATGCTGATGTACGTGGTGTACTGATGTACATGGGTTGTTCGTAACTTACGCGAGGTCCGTAGATATTTTGTGTTTATGCCAAAAACTGTTTCAAATTTACATCATAACAAATTTTTATTTTGAATACTCAGGTTAACCATGTACTGCGTCTACTTGTATGAGCAGGATAGGCAGTTTTGTTAGTATAGATAATGCATGCTTTCAGGAACTGAACTGTGTTACGACTACTCATATTCATTCAATTGATGTAAGAAAAATCACGTTTGTGAACATGTTGGGTAGACTCTAGACAACAGTGATTAGAATAACTAATAATTTTGAGAACCTGAAAACGATTCGTGAATGTAACGACGTTCCGGTTTCTTGGCTTATTTCAATGTGTTTTATATTACCTCTTAAGAAACGTATGCTATTTTGAGCAGGGACTCGACTCACCATTTAGAGCCTAACCGTTAAACCATTACTCCGTACTGCAGAACTCATGGTTACAGAAGGGGAGGGTAACATCAAACAGGTGGAACACAAGAAAGTCCACATAATGCAGGCTATGCACCATGGATATTTACAGGGAGGACGATTGGGCAACCCATATTCTCCTGGTTTGCCCTACCCAATTGGAGAAGGGCCTGGCACTATGGGTTGGAGGGATCGACGTGTCCGTCTGGTCAGTTATCGCCCGCCTCCAGCCGGGTGGCCCCCGTTCACAAACGTAAAGACTTGTTACAGTCCTCTTTGTTCAATTGGTGTGGGCAGTACATCTGCATAACAATCATACCACGCACGTCAAATTTAAACAGTTGTCTTAATACTTAGTCGATATCACTCTTTCAATGCACTATATAATATTGTGTAGATATAAATATTATATTTACCTTTCGGAATTCTGACCACGAACTTCACGGACTGGTGCGGGAGTAGCAGCCCGTCTCTCGGTGCAATGATCTCCATGTCTGTTACACTACTGCACTCCCCGCACGGCTCCGGGAACGGCAGACAATGTTCCTTCGGTGAAGACACTTTCACCACGTAGTTGTATACATTTGGTCGATCGCTTCCTTCGGTATCTTTTCTTTTCGCGAAGAGCTTGAGCGCGTATAGACCTGTAAGAATACACAGGTCAATGTATTGAACATAACCATTACCATCAGAAGCAACACCACAGATAAAAAGAATAGCCACAACAACACAATAATATTAACGTGATTTTCCCTGCAGCATTCGTCTAAGCTGGTCACGACGGGTGACACAAACCTACAAACACAAAAATACACACACGCACGCTCGCTCGCACGTACACACGCACACGCATACACACAAGCACACACGCACACACGCACACACGCACGCACGCACGCACACATGCACACACGCACACACGCACACACGCACACGAACACACCCACGCACGCACATATACACACATGTACACAAGCTCGCTCGGGTGCGCGAGTATTCTACTTTTACGCACATAGTTATTTGCAATTGGCTAACGGACTGTTAGTCGCGACATTTCATACCTGGCTCCGGAAATCTCGCGAGCAACGAGATTTCTCCGTTCGGGCGTTGCCAATGTAGCACGTGGTCCTGCACGACCTGGTGCGTGTCGAGTGTCTGCAAAACAAGTTCCGTCGTCATCTCACAGGGGTCCGCCTTAAAGGTCATCTCTAGTTCTCCCGTTGGCGGCGCCTCGATGACGAATCCCGCGGGGTGCGAGACTGCCTCGAAGTGAAGACCCTTTGCGTCACGCAATGCTCCCACATCGCCGTTAGGGAATTCCGGGAAAGGGGTAGGATCGCCTGCTGGTGTGTCGGCAGTGAGTAGATAACTGAGGACGAGACGAACACAATGCATCGCTGAAATATGAGGCGTTGATAATAACAAGGGCGAGCCCACCAAATTCAAGTTTTGAGAAAACGAGCGTCAAAGTTTGACAACACTAAGCTGCTATACGGTTTGTGTAAGCATATTTGTTGACGTGTACTATAACAGTTTTGTTTACCTGCAGACGTTTGTGACATGACCGTCCCAGCTGTCCTTGACGTACAAATTCAGTGCATATTCGCCGCTTTCGGGAAATTTGACGTACATAGTCACCTTCCCGTCTTCGTAGCTGTTGAGGATGTATTGGCGAAGCTCGGACACGTTCTTCGTGTTACTGTGCAGCTTGGCCATAATCTGCAGCGCAGTACATAAATCATTATTAGGATACATTTGTAAAGCGCCATATGAGTGAGTTAAAAACCTACATAAGTTAAATAAATAACATAAATAGCAATATACAATACACAACTTAATTGACTTGATAAATTAGATAGACATAAACAGTAAAAAGACAAAACCAAATTAAAAACAAATTAAAATTATGTATACCCAATATTACTGACAGTAAAAATAATATTATAAATTATAGTTGCATACTGTGATCACTCATCTTTTAAATACAAATTTCCAATGAAACAACGTACCACGTATTTTTATGTCACGTTCGTGAACACATATGTACACTTTTTCACATAATATCCAAAAACAAATAATTATACCCGCGCGCCATACGTTTATAGCATTCCGCTAGCCGTACCTGATAATTTTTCAAAAAACATAATTTATTGAATAGCATACCAAATGCCCATATATGGTAGCAAATACGATCAAATAATCAAAATTGTTCATGTTGTACATACGACATATTATTATTGTTATTGTTATTGTCATTGTTATTATTATTCACTGTCATCGTCATCGGAGTAGGTACGATATCATAGAGGTAAGAATATAGGAAATTACTCTTGCACTACTACGTTAAAATGAAATAGTGCACACAAACTGGTTCTTAGGTTTCCAAGAAATGCAACAGTTTTAAGGATGTGCAAATATATTCTTGAAAACTGTTCGATAAGCAAAGATATACTAGTACAATGAGACGTTCAGAAATTCTGAATTCACCACTTTGCATATGTGTATTCCACTTATGACAGAACCATTTACGTTCACTATTAAGTGTTACACTCGGACGGTAATTAATGCATACTATCGATATAAAACATGAATTTGTCACCAAACGTTTCACTTATTCATGTATTTGTTATGACATATTTCTTTATTCAAGATCGATTGCAGCAAATTGTGAAGCATTGTTGTCCATGTATGGAAATATTCGATGTAACTGCTAGATTTTGGAATGCATTGTTATTATCTTATGTTATTAAAATATATAGACAAAGATAGCTTACAAATTAGTTAGATTCGTATATTATCTTTATAACCATGAGCAAAGTGAACATGGATATCTGCTTCCTAAGCTGGCTATATGGCAATATAGATTTTTATTATCTCTCTTTGTGAAACAGTATTATGGTCTATAGATACCTGAACGTTATTGTCAGCCTTGAAGCGGATCTCTGTCTCGCCATTCTCCGCCTCAATCAGTCCGTCTGTGTGGGTCAGCGCCGTCAAGCCGAGGCGAGCCAGGTCGTGGCCCGGGCCCCACTCTTGTCTTTTACTGGCTGGCAACTGAACGCAGTTGGGCTTCGGCGAGCTGCAAGCAAACGTGTGTGTGAGTGAGTGTGGTTGAGTGCCCAAGTGTCCATGTGTATGTACGAGTGTGCGCGAATGATTATGAGTTTAGGGTGCGTGCATGTGTGTGTGTATGTGTGTGCGCGCGCGCGCACGTGCATGCGTGCATGCGTGCGTGTGTGTGTGTGTGTGTCTGTGTGTGTGTTTGTGTGTTTGTGTGTGTGTCTGTGTGTGTGTTTGTGTGTTTGTGTTTGTGTGTGAGTGTGTGTGTGTGTGTGTGTGTGTGTGTGTGTGTGTGTGTGTGTGTGTGTGTGTGTGTGTGTGTGTGTGTGTGTGTGTGTGTGTGTGTGTGTGTGTGTGTGTGTGTGTGTGTGTGTGTGTGTGTGTGTGTGTGTGTGTGTGTGTGTGTGTGGATTCGAGCCCGATACATCAATGTTATCTCTTGGAAAGTTCGACGCCTTATATTACTAGACCAAGTGTATCTCTTGTAATCTGGTGTATTTTGGCGGCTACATAGTATCGGTTGTCAGCTAGTCCTTCGACATCAATTGCACGTCGTTCAGCTTAAATAGGTCGTGCTTTATATTTGTATTCCGTTTCTTCAGTGTGTTTCCGTTTGAATACATACAATGTGACATAAATGCCAAACCTTTGGCCCAAACGGACTTCCACAACATGACCAATGCTCCACCGTGCTAGCATAATTTATTTAAAAATATTGTACTCTTCTAGGCGGCGAATGTAAGGGGCGCCAATAGTAATGGTACGTCAAGACGCCTAGATAATTTTGACTAGTGCAAACCGATTTTATATTACGCCACTGTTGACAAATTCACACTTACCTGCAGTGGATCATGTAAGCGCAGGCGAATCTGAATTTGTGTTTATTGTTCACGCTTTCTGCATCCTGCGCGTACAGTTTCAAAATGAAATGACCCGCCGTAGGTAAGGTTATCTTGCAGCGAAGCTGTAACGATGAAATACACGGATGTTATTCAAAAGAATAAATCTTAGAAAGCCGCTATGGAATGGCAGTGTTTTGAATAGTAACGTGTAAGTAATACAAATATACTAAGAAATATTGTTATAAGTATTATTACTATTCTTCACAACTTCAACCATGTTACCAACTTGATAACTGTCATAACTGGAATATCTTAATTAGTCTCGTAATAATAAGTAACTTTTCTTTAAAAAATAACAACCAACTTGATAACTGTCATAACTGGAATATCTTAATTAGTCTCGTAATAATAAGTAACTTTTCTTTAAAAAATAACAACCTTGAGTGAGTGAATGATTGAGTGAGTGAGTGAGTTTGTGAGTGAGTGAGTGAGTGAGTCGGTGAGTGGGTGGGTGGGTGGGTGGGTGTGAGTGAGTGAGTGAGTGAGTGAGTGAGTGAGTGAGTGAGTGAGTGAGTGAGTGAGTGAGTGAGTGAGGTAGTGAGTGGGAGTGGAGTGAGTGAGTGAGTGAGTGAGTGAGTGAGTGAGTGAGTGAGTGAGTGAGTGAGTGAGTGAGTGAGTGAGTGAGTGAGTGAGTGAGGTGAGTGAGTGAGTGAGTGAGTGAGTGAGTGAGTGAGTGAGTGAGTGAGTGAGTGAGTGAGTGAGTGAGTGAGTGAGTGAGTGAGTGAGTGAGTGAGTGAGTGAGTGAGTGAGTGAGTGAGTGAGTGAGTGAGTGAGTGAGTGAGTGAGTGAGTGAGTTAGTCTACCTTCCCTCCAGTTTGCTGCATGAAAACGTATCGCTCCAAATGCGAACCGCCTTTGCGCTTTCGGCGTTTCAAGGCGTCACGGGACTCCCATAGCTCGTACGCGAAGCTGCGAGTATAAACGTGTATACATAATACACGACACATTCCAATTGCTTCAACTATTATGTATGTACTACATCGAACTAACATTGCATACAATTACCAATATCCAGTGTACGTGCAAGCATACACGACTATACATGTACGATATTCATGTAATCAGTTTGTTATTTACATCATGAATTTTTTTTATGCATTACTTCATTTGTTGCTTAATTCTAGATGAGTTTATTAAAATAATACAAAATACAAAGAACCGTAGACAATATTAATACTAATAACGTGTTGCTTTTTATTGCTCTTTCCATTAAACATATTCATCTACAGACCGATTAAGATAATTTAAACTAGATTGAAAAACATCGTCATCTAGAGGACAACATCCAGATGTCAAGTGGGAAGGGATGCTTAAAATGTAACGATAGTCTACCTTCATTTCTATGGTAGCATTAAAACAAATTGTGTATGATATAACAGACATTTCATACCTGCGCTTCTTGCCACCGTGCGGGAGTCCTATCGCCAGTTCTGTTTCGCCATTGGTCGTGTGAATGACGCACTCCCGGTTGCTGACAACGCGCAGGTCCAGGTCAAAGAAGGCCGGCTTCAGGTAGGCGATTTCACCGAACTCGTCCAACGTGACCGTTCTTGCCAGTAACTGCCAAGCTTCGGCGTCTGCTAGATTCCAAATACATGCAATCATTATGTAAGCCTTTTTGTATATTTTGTTACATCAAAATTCGTACAATATGTTGATCAACAAGTTAAATTGTTTCGAATTATCTACAAATATACTTGAAGGTCTGGCGAGAGGCTGACCTCGGTATTGGTTATCAATTTCTCTTTTCTTTGTTTATCTATTCCTTTCCGCCTTAATGTTCTACAACGCTGCCTCCATCACCCTTTCCATTTCCCTCTATATCTTGTTCTCGTTCTCCACATCTCTCCCATTCCCTCCAAATATGTATTACTAAAATCGTCCCATCTTAGTCTTGGTTGTCCTCGTCTGTAATAAATATCAAGTAAATATCTCAAACAAAATGTGGTAAACTACATCGGTGTCATACAGAACACAAAGAGAACAAATCACCTAACTGAGTTAAACTAGTGTACCTGGGATGTGGCTGTATATGAACTGGTACGGGTCGGTGAAGAAGAAAAAATCGTCACAGGCGTATTTTAGCGATGACAGTTTTGCAGCAACGTTCTTCGCCCCCTGACCCTTATCGTCGACCCGGATCCAGTCATCGCGGTCGTTGTCAGTTGTGGAACGGGAGGCCCAGTCAACGTCGACCAGTCGCCAGATACAGTCGATCAGGACTGCGTTCCAGGTGATTGTCGTTGTGGTGTCGACTTTTGTTAAAAGAAAAATTTTGCAATTGCATGTTACAAGTGGGTGATTGTCTTTGAGAATCATTGGAGAAAAGATGCACGTGTTACAGGAAATGTGAGTAAACATATTTGTTAAATTGTGCAAGTATATATATATATATATATATATATATATATATATGGGAATAGCTCAGAAAACGTGACTCAATATCTGTGTCAACAATAAACACTGCAAGCAACTACGATTTCCGTGTATTTGTCGGCAAGCTGTATATGTTGCATTAAAACGTGTGTTTGTCAGCAAAAAGTATATTTTTGAAACTATATATGTTGCATTTAAATGTGTTTTTTGTCAGCAAACTGTATATTTTACCTTAAAACATTCAAATTAAATTAGGGCATTCTTTTGTTGAGAACATCAAAACAATTATTTTAACGAAACAACGTTTTCCATAGTGAAATAACTTTTGTCATTATCACCGATTTTTTCCCGAATCACGTTCCAAAATGCATGATTAGTTTGTCCAACGATTTCGGAAAATCTAATGACACATGTGCAATCATAGTAAATTCTATAGTGATTCGATTTGTCGTGAAATCGGTATGAAGCGAAACAATAAAATAAACTCTAATTGAAGAGGCAGGTTTGTGAGGTAAAGATAAATGAAATTTACTTTCGTCTCCGGCTTGGTAGTTTGCAGCTTTCGCAAAACCTCGTAATAGGTTGCACTTCAGACCTGCCACCCTGTGGAAAGATTGCAATGATGGTACTAATTAATGTACGTGTACTGCGACACCACCTGAAAGCCTTTTTAAGGCGACTCCTTAAATAGCAGTAATGTTATATCGGCAACTTTGAACTCTGCTAGCACGCGTGGTGAAAATTCTCATAAAACAAGAGTTAATACATTCCTTCAAGTACGTGTTGCGAAAGAAGTAATTACTTAACAAATACAATGTGGTTTTTAGAACTTTGCATTTGGAAAGTAATCTCATACGTCATCGAATATGGGATAGTAAAACATAATAACTAAGATGGCGGAATGACTGATGACAAAGGGTAGTAGCACATGAAAAGGCACCAAATTGGCAAACAATTGCGGATACATGTTCACTCGTTTTACCGGCACATAGCCCCGTATAGAGCTGAGTATACTCCTTTATTGTCTGTGGTGCGGCGCAAGTGCCACAGCGGTGTTTCCGGTGGAGCGTCCGCGGTGACGTCCAACGTGTTCAAATCCTGCGCAGTGATCCACCGGAACAGAACTCGCGCCTTGGCCACATCCGATATCTCGCCGGATCTCGCGCTCTGGGGCACGTGACTGGGAGGATGAGTCAGGTATTTCACGAGGTCATCCATGGAACCTAAGCATTTTTCTTCCGGTGCCTAAAAACAAATACATTTATTTTAAGATACCCACTTAAGATTATATACGATTTCATCGTCGTTGTGATGCCACCGTGTGCGTGCGAGTATTTATAATTGAGAGTACAAGTAGTAACAGAAAGTTGTGTTCATTCCACCCTCAAACTTCGCGTTGTTGTACGGTAACGGAAACTCTAGCAGTACATTAAAATAACATTCCGAGTCGCTATGCCACCGATATGCTTCTATTATGCAAAGTGGGTTCACTATTAAGGTATTTCTCATGTTT
Source organism: Paraescarpia echinospica (assembly GCA_020002185.1). Lineage (NCBI taxonomy): Eukaryota > Metazoa > Annelida > Polychaeta > Sabellida > Siboglinidae > Paraescarpia > Paraescarpia echinospica. The sequence goes on along the minus strand of CM034533.1, from coordinate 4,131,343 downwards.
TCAACACGTGGTTTCACCTGTGTCTGTTTAACGTGAAGAAAGAACATACATGTATCAAGTTAAGTCTACAATTTCCAAAATAAAGGTAAAGTTAAGGCCCGATAACTGCAGCAAAATAATTGATAATGACATAGTTTATATTAATTTAGTTTTACAGCAAACCTATCAATTATATATCCTTTCAGAATAGAGTCATCGTGTGTCTAACCATAAATCAACACGCGTAGGTGTCGGAAGCGGGGAGGGGCGTATTTTCTGTGAGAGAGGGCTGGATATAGGATTAATCACTCAATTTGTTTGGCAAAAGTGGACATTGGTTAGTTTATGGTGAACGTGAAGGAGAGTTTTTGAAAGTTGTTGAGCCTCAGGGCGTGTGTAGTTGGGGGCTTTTGAGACCCTCATGGGGGTGCAGTTAGTGTTATATTTGTGGTGAGCGTCAGGGGAGTGCAGCTGGACGTGTTATTGAGCGTCAACTTGCAGTTGAAGGTTATCGGTGAGCCTAAAGGGTGGTTTTGTTGGAGATTATTGGTGAGCGTCAGCCCCTCCCCCAATATTAAGTTCGTTCCGACGCCAGTGACACAAATATTTACCATACCCTTGATTATTTGCATATCACTAAAATATCGTACGAATATCACAACAAAACGTGTTGTATCGCTGTTCAATAAAATACTCTTTTAATAAACATATTACGAGAGGTTATACAATTATTTACATAAGTATTATTCCTAATGATTTGGAGAAATTAGACATTCAAAACATGGTTGTGTGTTTTAGTTAAGTAACACACTGAAGTTGCATTGCTACAAAACGTAAAAAATAATCTTCAGTTTGTTGTGCCATAACCCGATGTTGTGTTGCTCTGCGCTTAAATGATTACTCATAACGTACATTGCCTAGCAACACAAAGTCCCTGTCACGTAAAAGAAAATGTTATCCTTGTTAATTACGTATTATTCTCACCTCCACAGCATATTTATCCAACTCACTGAACTTGTCTGCATTAAATATGTCCTTCTTCCAGGTGGCACACGGATATGGCGGTGTTTTTCCCTCCTCGTCAACACCAACTGATTGTTCGTTTCTCGTAGCAATCTCGTTGGCCTTTTTTAGTAGGATAGGTTCCGGAAAATTGTCAAATGGTTGAAAGACCTCCTGTGTGGATATAACGATATATATACGGATATGACGTCGTATATGGATGTGACGACATGTACGGATATGATTAAATGTATTAATATGACGACATGAACAGATTAGACGACATGAACAGATTATACGACATGAACGGATTAGACGACATAAACGGATATGACGACATGTGTGGATATGACGACATGTACGGATATGACGACATATATTGGTATTTATATTTATTTATGGATATGACGACATGTACGGATATGATGACATGCACGGTTATGACGACATGTACGGGTGTGGCGACAAGTACGGATATGACGACATGTACGGGTATGACGTCATGTACGGATATGACGTCATGTACGGGAGTGTATTACATAATGAATTCAACATACAAAGAACATCAACAAAGTAATGCAATTCACCTCTGGATCTGACGGAGTCGTGTCGGAACCTTGAACAGCTGTTGATGCGTTGCAACCCATTGCAAAACTAAAATTAATTAAACATTTAAACTGAACTTCATTATAAAATAAAACACTCATTGCAAACTGTCAAAAGAGTTAAGATTTACTCTGTAAATCGAGCACGTAAAATTTGCTATAATGAATAGGAACAAAAACTAGGTGACAAGGTTGCCTAATTTAAGTGACTCGCTTCCAATGTTAAATTACGAGCATTGTTGTTAAGTGTACAATTAGCGTGTCTATTGTTAAGTGTACAATTAGCGTGTATATTTTTAAGTATACAATTAGCGTGTCTATTTTTAAGTGTACAATTAGCGTGTCTATTTTTAAGTGTACAATTAGCGTGTCTATTTTTAAGTGTACAATTAGCGTGTCTATTTTTAAGTGTACAATTAACGTGTCTATTTTTAAACACACCATACTTCTCTCTGAGCGCTACGTCTGATATTTTGGGTAAACTTACCGGGATGTGTCTGGCATTGACAGCAATATACAACACAAAGAAAACGACATTTGTTTAATAACTGTTAAAGGTCTCTCTCGACCAGGCGTAAACATCAAGACATTTTGCAGTACTGTACTCTAAACCCACCAACTACGAAACAACTGTATCACTGTCTTTAGAAAGAACGAGGTAGTCCTATTTACCGTCCCGGCCGCTAATCGCATTGAACATATTACTAATTATCACGAGTAAACGTTTTGAAAGGACGAACAGACATTTGAGTCCAGTGTGAATAGACAGTAATGCTATTGACCGTGGGCGAAACGCCGGCTTACGAGACTAGAAAGGAAATGCCCAAACAGCCCGCGCTAATGCAGAGCTATGCATAAGTCTGACGAAATGCATTACCACGCGTACACGTATTAACTCTTTGATTGTGCTGAGCTGAGCCGCACGCCGCAGCGGAACACGTCAACCTGCTTTCAATCTGTTCAGTCAACCGCCTTCTAAACTCTTTCAAGGCGTCACTAACCACACGGAGACAGTTTCAGTTTGTGACCATTGCTCATCGAATGTGTGCACACAATTAGCGTAATAGCGTACGTCTTTGTAGTGCAACACGGCACTCTGTATTTTACCACTCGTTTTATGTATTTAATTTATTTCAACAGGGAGCTCAAAATTGCAATGTTTTTAAACGCCGGCAAATGGAATCTCACCACCGTCTTCGACTGACAGTCTCGTTTCTGGGCCCACCGCTAACCACCTTAGTCATTAATAAGCTTCAGTGGCATTTTGAATGGTCTTGGTAACATATCATTGTATTGTATTTAATACAGGTGAAGGGATATATATTATTTTTTTATTAATCGTTTATGCCACGAGTAACTAATTACATAAATGTGTCATTTAACAATACAATTTGTTTCTGCCCAAGAAATGTATTTAGATCTACCATTGTCTGGATAAATGTGTTGTGTCTAGCATGGGTCTTGGAAGAACAATTATCGCACACTAACGCGCACGCACGCGCACAGTTGCGCATGATCGCAGGCATGCAACCAAGGATGCACATTCACGCACGCACGCACCCACCTACGCACGCACACACACGCGTACACACACCCTATACATGCTAGTAATTCAGCAGAGACTACTCGGTATTGGTATTTACTGGACATACATGTAGTACTAAATAGAACCAACAGAGCGCAGCATCTTGAAATAACGTTCACCGTGAGAGTGTCACAAACGAGACTACGATGGAGGAGGGCTAAAATGAGGCGAAACTAAGTTGTACGCGCCATTGGTGGATTAAGGGATATCAGGTCCCTGCGACGAGGTGTCACTGTGAGGTCCCACATCGGGGCCCTGGGGCAAGGTGTCACTGTGAGGTCCCACATCGGGGCCCTGCGACGAGGTGTCGCTGTGAGGTCCCACATCGGGGCCCTGGGGCAAGGTGTCACTGTGAGGTCCCACATTGGGGCCCTGGGACGAGGTGTCACTGTAATGTCCCGCATCGGGGCCCAGGGGCAAGGTGTCACTGTGAGGTCCAACATTGGGGCCCTGGGACGAGGTGTCACTGTGAGGTCCCTCATCGGGGCCCTGTGACGAGTGTGACATATTTATTTGAATAGTGCAGGTCAGGCCATTTTGTATTGTTCACTCTTTGAAGCAGTCATACATAAGGAGCGCAGTGGTGCAGTGGCTAGAGCTTCGGACTCTCGACTGAGATAATCCGGGTTCGAATCCTGTGCTGCGGTGTCGAACCCAGTTCACTCAGCTGTATGAATGAGTACCTGGCTATAGACAGTGGAGGACGTTTGTGTACGAATAGTCTTCGCGCATTAATTGCAGCGTGGCTGGATGCTTCCCATATAACTCCAGATAGTGTTCGATTGAACAGGTCTGCCAGGGAATAAAGGGTAATGCGCTTTGAGCAGTCCCCAGGACTAGATGCCGCAGCGATATCAGTATTTATAAATATAATAATATGAATACTTAGCCGTAAAAAACATATAACTTGGCTACATTCGTGAGAAATGTGTTCACGGACCTCCTTCGCTGTTACAAAATGATCCTATTAGTGCAGTCAATTGTCACAAGCGCAGAGTTTGTATGGCAAAATACGAGCTTTATATTGACTCTGAGTGCTGCATGTCAGTAATGATATGAAGAAATATCACTACTCGTGACGCGCTGCAATGCTGTATGGATTATACAATACTTAGCGCGGGCCACGACATGGTTGAGTGACTTTGATAAACACGGAACAGTTCTTGGTGTCTAGCTTATGAGCAAAATAAATGTGCACTGCTTAGATAATACATTGTATTTTGTGGAATAGCAAATTAGCAAATGTATCGCTACATACGAATGGAAGCAGGGAAAAGTTTCCTGATGTATTCGCAACTAACGATTAACAAACATCAGGTAAACTTTAATCGTTTTTTGTATATCGGACAAAATAAAACATGCATAGCGTTGCACGTAACGTAAACATCAGTTGCACAAACACATACATACATACGTACGTACGTACATACGTACATACGTACATACGTGCATACGTGCATACGTGCATACGTACTGTGGCTCTCCACAAACCTCAATTTGCACACACACCCATGAAGTTCGCCAGGAACACCCACCTTGAGGCACTCTAAAACCCTCAATTTGAACCTCCCCCAAGTTCCCCGGTTCTGATCCCTTTCCAATAGTATACACTGTTTGACATCTCTTTGTCTGGTGTGTCATCTAGTTGTAGCGCATGGTGTGCGTGATAAATAAGCAATACTATTTTGTCACATTTGGTTTTTATCAAGGAGATTATTGCAAACTGCAGAGACAAGGCGTGACACTATGATAGGAGTCATAGGACAACGCCTGGAAGTGCACAAGATGACTGGTTATGAAACTAGCTGTCTGTTGTGTGCGCACAACGAATACAGTCTGATCAAAGCTACTTCTGACAGTGGTAACATTCTGTTGGCCTTAGGTGCGAGCCCAGCCTTGTATAAATGTTTCATCACGAACTAATTTTGTCCTGTCCGGGGATTAACTCATTGGAAATAATTACCTGTGAAGTTTATTTCGTATTCTAAGAAATGTAATACTTGACCAACGAAGTCAACCCACAGCTTTGTGATCAAGTTACACGTCAATTAATTTATTTTCGATTGTTGATAAACTACTCATTCTCACTATACGTGCAATTATAAAGTTGAGTAAGGTCGGATATGCCTGTTATGATATAGTTGTTGTTGTTGGCCAGTATTTTTTCAAATGCAGATAAGAATAGCTTCATGTATAATTATAGTGTAAACAATTGAAAGCAATCCTAAAATAATCACAATAATAACCCAAAGAGCCGGGCAATAAGAAAATATACTCTGCCGAGATGGCTTAAAATATCCTCTCAATATTGGCAGTTACAGGACACGTTATTAAGCATAAACTACACAGCACAGCCGACAAAGTCTTAAGACGCGTTCATATAGGGGAGGTATTCGGTAAAATTAAGCGACACTGCAATCATTTAACAAAACAGTCAGTATGGAAAGTAGGGCCTATAATTTAGTTTTATCGTAGCAAAAAATAAGAATAAAAAAGAATAATCTTACATTTAATATGAAACCCCCAAGATTATTATGTCTGTATGTCTGTCTGTCTGTCTGTCTGTCTGTCTGTCTGTCTGTATGTCTGTCTGTCTGTCTGTCTGTCTGTCTCTCTCTCTCTCTCTCTCTCTCTCTCTCTCTCTCGCTCACTCTCTCTCTCTCTCCTTCTCTTTCTTGCCCTCTAATTTCTTTTGAACTAATTATGAAAGTAGAAACGTTACCGCTTCACAATTCTTTTCTTGGTATTGGGGCTAGCGTCTATTTGCGCGAACCCATTGCAGACAACATACTGTGTTGCCAAGTTGCAGACAGCACAGACGTACTTCGTTAACTGACAAAAGCCACTTTTGAAAAATCTCTATCCTGTATTTCTTTGAGCCAAGCCGTGTATAAATGTTTCATAAGAAAGAATCGTGACATGGCCGCGGATTACCTCACCGGAAATAATTAACAGTGCAGTTTCTTTTGTATACCAAGAAGTGCTATACTTGATCAGCGACATCAACTCCTCCGTTTTGATCAAGTTGATGAACTATGCAATGTTGTTATGTGTGGCTGATCATGGTGGCTGCTGAACGTATGTTATTATTTAACAAGATTTAACAAGATTGCCACTCAGAGAATTAAAGTATTAGGTGGCAGGTGGACAAGGAAGCCCTTTGGCTTATCGAGAGTCCGACCCTTTTATCTAAGTGTATCCCGCCCTTCTGAGGTATGTGTCGATTTAATTTTTAAACATATTCACGCTACTAGCACCCACACAATCAGCAGATAATCTGTTCCATTCGTTTACAGTCCTTTGTGAAAATTAGAACTTTCTTATATCTAATCTACACTGCTCCTTTGCTAATGTAACTTCATGTCCTCTAGTCCTTCTATTTTTCTTAACTGAGAAAAAAATATTTCTATCAATATTTTCATAACCATTCATTATTTTAAACACTTCTATCTGATCTCCTCTCAATCTCCTGGTCTCTGGTGTTGTTAAACCACATTCTTTTAGGCGAATTTCATAACTAAGATCCATCAGTGTTGGTATCATTTTAGTCGCTCTCCTCTGTACTCTTTCTAGCATATAAATGTCCTTCCTGCGATACGGCCTCCACGCTTGTATACAATATTCTAAATGAGGCTTCACTATTGCTTTGTACAACGGTATTATTAGTTCTTTTTCCTTATACGTTATGTTTCGCCTAATTAATTCAAAGATTTGATTTCCCTTTGAAGCTGCAATTCCGCACTGCTCTGAAACCTTCATATCAGCACTAGTGGTTAACCCTAAGTCCTTAAGTAGTACTTAATACAGGTCCCCCCATTATATACTCTACCTCTTCGTTCCCATGTCCTGTGTGGGGGCACTTACATTTCCCAAAATTGAACAGCATTTGCCACTTTTCAGACCATTTGATCAATTTGCCAAGATCATCTTGTATATGTTGTCTGTCTCCATCATTTTTAATCGTTCTAAACACTTTTGTATCATCCTCAAATTTCAACACCTTGCTTGTTATTTCATCATCCAAATCGTTAGTATATATTAAGAATAATATAGGTCCTAGTACTGATCCCTGTGGTACCCCACTCAATACCGATTTCCAGTTTGAAGCCTCCCCATCAACTACTACACGTTGTCTTCTGTCAATCAGTCATTTTTCTATCCAGTTTATTATACCATTTCCTATGCCATGGGCCTTTAGTTTAAACAGTAATCTTTGATGTGGTACTTTGTCGAAAGCTTTTTGAAAATCTAAGTAGACGATATCTACTGGTGATCCCTCATGTACCCACTAAATGATGTCTTCCAAAAAACATAACATATTTGTTAAGCATGACCTCGCTTTAAAAAACCCATGTTGAGATGGGTTTATCAAGTTATGTTTAACAAGGAAATCCACCATGTGATCATTAATTAGTCTTTCTAATATTTTGCTAATCACTGATGTTAAACTCACTGGTCTATAGTTCTCTGACTTGTTTCTCGAACCTTTTTTAAATAAAGGTATAATGTTGCCTCTTTCCATTCTAAAGGAACCACTCCCTCTTCTAATGACAAATTGAAAACTGTTGCAAGCGGTACGCTAATTTGTTCTACAATTTCCAATAGTAGTTTGGGTGGAATCCCATCCACTCCAGGTGATTTATTATCCTTCATAGCCCTTATTTTATTTTCAATTTCCGGGGTTACAATTAATTGTCCTAAATAGTCTGAATCTGCCCCCTTGAACTTAGCCTCTGGTATTGGCAGTGAACTAATATCTTCTCTGGTAAACACTGAACTAAAATACTCATTCAGGTCTTCTGCCATTAAGAATCCCTCTGATATTATATTTCCAGCACTATCTTCTAGAGGACCGACCTTATCTTGGACTTTCTGTTTACTTCGAACATACGCATAAAAACTCTTGCTTTCATGTTTTATATTACTAGCTAATTGTTATTCATAGCTTCTCTTTGAATTTCTAATTTCAGCTGTAGCTTGGTTAAGTGCTTCTTTATAAATGTTGTAGTCTTCATCATTTCCAGTACATCTATATGACTTCCACACCATTTGTTTATACTTAATTTTTTTAATGGCTTCTTTCGACAAGTGTTTCTTTTTGGACTGTTTCCCTTGTTTTTTGAAGGGTACAAAATTATCGACTATGCACTTAATTTCACTCTTTAATATATTCCAACATTCTGTTGCCGTCTTTTTTTTAGTGTGTTATTCCAGTCTATCTTTGCTAAATATTTCCTCATGTCCTTATACCTTCCTTTGTGTAAATTTCTCCTATACTGCTTTTTACTATTCCTTTCTGATTTTATTTTGATGGTAATATGTATCTGGTTGTGATTGCTACTCCCCAGTGGCTCACATATCTTAACATTGTCAACTAATTCATTTTGTGAGGACAAAACTATGTCTAACACATTCTCACCCCTGGTTGGTTCTAGCACATGTTGAGAAAGGAAAGTACCTTGAACTAAAACTAAAAACTTGTGGTCCTCACTCCCCATACTCTATAGAGATTTACATTGTATATGCCCGTGGTTAAAATCCCCCATAATAATACAGTCCAGGTTGCTTACTTCCCTTATATCGTTTTATATTTTTTCATTCTCTTCTATGCTTATGTTTGGACTTCGATAAACTAACCCAACTGTTAACGTTAAGTTTCGTGTAAATATACTACACCAAACAGCTTCTTCGCAATCTGCTTCTCTTTCTATTTTATTTCTATGGCATTGTCATAGCTATTTTAAATGGAGATAACCTAATGGTAACCACGTGGTAAAGGTGGATTTGCAATTTAATAATGTTTATTTTATATAGCGCCATAGCCATATCCATGAAAAGCAGGTCCTTTCGCTGGGTAGGTGCGATCGGTTCATACACGACCTAATTCCGCTTAACGGAAAAAGAATTCCGCTCGATGTCTGAATGGGTGCAGTGAGGGTGTTTGGGGGTTTCACAAGCGGGTGCGTTACAAATACTATTGAAAACAAAATTTAGTGTACCGACATGATGTGTGCCAAAGTCTCAGAAGAGTATAGGAAGTGGGAAATTATCACAAAATTATGCCATATAATTCTCACCACAACGTGTTTTAATTATCGTATATTTCGATCAGATGAGCAAAATGACGACGACGACATATACTCATCTCTTGACCGCTAGGTGGCTGTAATCACGAAATAATCTACGTGTATTGTTTGGCGGCTTTGGTAGAACAGACAAGTAAAATATAATGTTTAGATGAAGTTTTATAAATGTATTTATTGCAGACAACAGCGAGAACGACGTGGAACTAATATACGAACGTCTGGGTGAGTACAACTCGACTGTGGCTGTACAACTAGCTAACTATCATGTGCACACAATTAATACAGATAGCATAGAATAGCCAGCGTTAACAAAGTGGCAGTCAACACAGAAATGTTGTAGTGATTTAACAAGGTCCCTTTGTATACGGACAGTACTGTATTCGGGTACACTGGAAATAATTAACTGTGAAGGTTCTTTTGTATACTCAGAAGTGTTCGACTACCACAGCGGCGTCAACTCGCAGCGTTTAGATCGAGTTACACGAATTGATTTTGTATTATTGTCATGTACTTAAATGTCATTATTATCTTCCGTATTCAAATTCAAATTTCAGTCATTGACACGCACTCATTTGCGCATGCACGCACACACGGACACAAGCTCAGAACACACACACTTACCCTCGAACAGGTACACGCACACACACGTATGCACGCACGAACGCACACACGCACACACGCACGCGAACACGCAGACGCGCACACGCGCATACACATGCCAGCACACACAAACACACATACATACACGCACGGAAGCACAGACGCTCGCCCATACACACATACACTCCGTTAGAGTATCATGGATGAGCCACACAGGGGGTGATACTAATCGGCGAAACTTATTCATAGGCGCCATAATTTAGCAGAAATAAGCAGTATTGAAAGGGCGTTTTCCTCTTGCATCATAACCGAGTGTTACCTGTTGTTCACAGTCGTCACAATTTGTCCTACCTTTGATAGCAGTCAGAAAATGTGCAATCAAACCACTCTTGCCTTAACGCGTCGTAATGCATAGCATAATGTGAATTGACGAGAAAACAAAAACATTTTACTCACCGCTTGGCAGCTCAAACACTAACTATATCATTTGGCGGCTTTGGAGTACGCGGTCAATATCCGAACGAGTTCGTCACGTTCTCATCAATGTGTTTATTGCAGTCACCAGCGGCAGCGACGTGAAACAGTGCTACGTCTGTAAGTGTAGACTATGAATGTGGCAATGCTAGCAACTGTGTGAGCTCATTGAATAGAGTCTGATCAAAGCCATTCCAACAGAATCGTGACTGGTCCGCGGTTGATCTCATTATCAATAATTAACTGAGAAGGTTCTTTCGTTTTCTAAGTCCTGCTACACTTGATCAACGGTGTCAACTCGCAGCGTTTTAATCAAGTTACGCATTAACGAATTGGAATACCTGGACTAACACAAGCATAACCATAGGTTGTTGAAACATTGGTTCCCAGTTTCCACCAATAGTGTAAATAGCAACACTTATACGTATCCCAATTTCTACCCACCTACCACCCACCCAAGTGCTGCGTACGAACATACATACGCGCGTGGGGGCGCCCGCACACACACACACACACACACACACACACACACACACACACACACACAAACACACACATGCACACAAAACACACACATACACGCATACAGGCATACCTGCAAAGCAAAATAATGCATACAAATTACATGACACCACAATATAAATTTTTATTTACAACAGGCAGTAGCAGGCTTAGTGAGTCCAGCTGCAAAGTTGATCCACAGCCAGCGTCCGTAAAACCATTATTCAATCTCCCGTAACCAGAATTCATGGCGCTTTTACATCCAAAATGTTTGTCTTGCTTTCCCCCAAATTTTCGGATCCCCAAACAACATTATCACAAGTTATCATCTCATTGTACTCGTCATGTAGATTTTGTAAGGGCATTTTAAATACGTACAATGAACAAAATATTGTTCAAAAACAGTACCTTAACTAGCAATTTATTTAAAGAAAAACCTGACTTTTTTTCTAAAAGGACATTTTTAAAGATTAAGCGACAAGAACTTTTTTATTCCAAATCTGAATGAAATATAATCTAAGAAATAGACTCAACTATTTTTACCCCCCTCCGTCACCCTTTTTGTCGCGCTTTTCTGTACATTTTCTGCACATTTTTTGCAACACCTAGCAGTCGTTGTGACGTCACCGTAGGTAGCACCGCTGGATTCACAAAGGCGCGCATCAATGCGAGTTGGTGTTTTGGGTTGTAGCTAACATTGCAATCGCGGAATTTAATATTTTATATCGCCGTAAAGACAATGATCTTACTTACAAATGTGTCGCTGGATGCACCCAGGAATCTGTTTACGTTTAGAGTTATTGCCGTTTGAACATTGCGAATGCCCAAACTTGCAATGGGATTTAATATGTTTTTATATAACAGTAAAGAAAATAAATAATCTTATCTACAAGTTTATCGCTGGCTGTACCCAGTATTTGTTTTTATATTGTTTGTGTTATTACCGTTTGGTCGTCGAGAATGCTAAATCCTGCAATGTTTATGGCAGCGGATATAATGCAAGGTTGAAAATTGTCTGTGTTCAAACTCAATAACTCAAACAGATAACACAATTGCTGTGTACATCCAGTCACAAACTTCTATATAAGAATATTATATTTATGGTGATATCAAAAAATATCAAATTCCGCGATAGCAATTTTATATATAGTGTGAAACAACAGGCCGCACCGCCACTCTAAAGGATAGGTCACGTTCAGCAGCCCTGCCTGTGGTGACATCTGACGGGCTGACATGCAAATGACCACGTTTGAGGCGCTTGATGACAAGAGTTCACAATGAACAGGCTTCATATTTGGCAATTGATTTGACGTGTACATGAGTGTTAAATTTATGTATACGAAGTTTCAAAGACATTTAAAATTACATTTCACATAGTTTTTAAAAGGAAAGTACTAAAATGTATAAACATCAATTTAAAAAGGATAACTATCTGGGAACAAATACCCGAAAATATATTGTCGATTGCAAACCGTACAATACTGTCCATAAAAGGGCAACCTTCTGAGAAACAAGGCCCCGTCTTTCGATTTCATCAGTCGAGGCGAGACGGCGGAGAAGCTGAAGTTACGGCGGAATGGCGGCGAAACATTTTCTACACCATCTGGTTCGGCCGCCAGTGGAGGTTTTTGTGCCTCTCTGGATCCGCCCCTGCTGGTGGATATAGAATATCCCTGTTCAAGCCCAGGGACGTGTCCATAGACGGATACAGGGGGCCTGGGGGGCACGTGCATATATCCCTTGGAATTTTTGCTTTGGAAAGTGCCCGCGTTTGCGTAACATAACTGTAGACCTTCAAGTGTAGGCATGTTGTTTCCAAAATGTGTTTTGATTTTTGGCGAGACTCAACGGGGTGCTATTGGAGGTGTTTGATGAATCTGAAGTGTTGGTATATGTAGGTGCAATTTGAGGTTTTTGGAGAGCCTGCAAAGTTAGTAATTTGGCGAGCCTTAAGATTGGTATTTTCGCCAACCTCAAGGGAGTGCAACAGGAATATGTTGTACCCCCCGAGGCTACCCTATCTGGATCTGCCCCTGCTATCCACTGGTGGAAAGTATGTATCACATGTCGTCATCAGAAGGTCATGTTAGTGGTAGTATTACAAGTAGTAGTACTAATAGTAGTGTTACTAGATAGTATTGTAGCTTCGACGAGACGGATTCTGTCAACGTATTTAGCATGCCTAGTAATAATGATATCACTATACAGGTGTATATGTATATATGCGTATGTGTGTGTGCGTGCGTACGTACGTGTGTGTGTGCGTGTGTGTGTGTGTACGGGAATCAGTATACGTTTTAACTAAAGAACATTATATATCACTAAGATAACTTCTGAAGCTTTAAACGAATTGTTATCACGTTTTCTTTATAATCCGGGATGCAGGTATAACTTCCGGTCCCATAGACAAATCGGGGCCTGGGGGCACGGCCCCCCTAGACGTTTATAATTTAGCCGTGCTCTACCTGCACTAAAGTGGCGTGCCCTTCCTAGACTTGTTTAAAGTGTCCCCGTTACTTGACCCCCTAATAGTAAGTACGTGGCTAAGGCCCCCGTGCACGGAGCCAAGATCAAAGGTACATCAAAGGAATTGTGGAGTAATCACTCCATTTTGGCTCCATTTGAATTCTACTGATAAAAAGTGAATGAGTAATGACCTGTCAAAGAAATGTACTTGTAAAAAACCGTTAAAAAAAACCTCTTATCTTAATTGGTTTTGACAGCTGTACTTATAAAAAACATTTGACTGATGACCGTGCCGCCGACCCACCGCGGTACGCCGCCAGCTGTTCTAAGTACATTGGAGCTGTCCTCTGGCGGTTGAGCAGAGCATTAGTTACCAGCCACCCCTAGTGGATTTGTTAGGAGTACAGCCAACAGTCTGTAATTATTTGTATAACCATTACATAACCGTTAGATTGATGTAGACCGCTAAGTTTGAATGTTACCGCCAGTGGTTTGCCGCCAGCTGTTGTAAGTACTTACGTGGCTTGAGGGTATCAGTTTCCTATATGTTTTATTCGTATAGCCACAACATAAGTGTATAACCACTACATAACCACTACATAATAACCCTATGCGTATAACCACTGCCCTACGCTTATAACCACTGACTAATCATATTTCAGCTGTGTGACGCGGCGGCTGTAGATCTGACGTCGGTGCCGCTGGTGAAATACGATATTGCTGCCAGCTGTTGTAAGTACTTACGTGGCTTGAGGTTTGCTATATGTTTTATTCGTATAGCCACAACACAAGTGTATAACCATTACATAATCACTACATAATAGGCCTATGCATAAAACCACTACATAACCACTACATAATAGCCCTACGCTTATAACCACTGAATAATCATATTTCAGCTGTGTGACGCGGCGGCTGTAGATCTGACGTTGGTGCCGCTGGTGAAATATGATATCGGTGCCGCTGGTAAACCCTTGCTGCTGAGCGAGCCGCAGCGCAGATGATCTGTGACCTTTTGTTCTAGTTAAGCGGCCGCCGCGCTGTTGGCGTGAGCCGCTAGTAATCAGCAGCGACTGCGTGCCTGTCTCGCTGTCAGGCGTAACAACTAGCGAAAGAATGCTGTTTTCCAGTAAGCTGTATTTACAGCATAGAGTGGCGTGCACTATAGCGTTTCATAAACAAGGCTGTTTTGTTAGAAAGGGCCGACTAGTTGGAGCGCAGAAAGGCAAGTTTACTGTTTTGTAATAGGGCGCCGTGTAGTTGGAAAAACATACGAACAGACGGCAATTTATGTAAGTGTTTTATTAATCATCTAACTACTGTTGTCGTTGTTGTGGTGAGTTAATCCCAGTTTTCTGAAAAGACATTCGGTAACGGTGGATATCCGTAAATGATTAGGTGCATATCAGGTGGTGGGCCTCCAAAGCCACGTCGGGGCGGTTCGTTAGCCGGTATCGGCATAGTCCATGGTTCATCGACTGTTCGTTCCCACCAAAGCTTGGTCTTTGTTTGGTGGCGTGGTACCCCCCGCACAGTGGCTATGACGCCTTCTGTTCGGCGTGGCTGTAAGGGCGGTGGTGTTTTAGGCGTCCGCCCGACGGTTGGGCAGTGGTCACAGGCTGGAGGTGCGCCGCAAACGAAACAGGGTTTAGCCGGAGGCGGCGCCCTGCTTTGGAGTATAAAGCCTTGGCCCCGGGGTGTTCTATAGAACGGTCGGGGTAGGGTTGGCGACGATCTGTAAGTAGATAGCAAAATTTTAAATAAGTGAATGTTAAAAAATTCCGGAAATATATTACATTTTAAATAAGTGAATGTTAAAAAAGCCCGGCTATATATTTGAGTGAATGTTAAAAAGGGTCGTGACGTACCTGGTGAAACCGTGATGCGCTTGTTGTTGGTTTAGTGCGGCGGCGCTGAAATTAACGTTTGACTCCATGTTCTGCTGTGAAAGGAATGTTGTTTACGACAATTGCTGTTGGCGTTTCTATGAACGCGTGACGAACGTCACGTAGACAGCGTTACGTAAACCGTTACCGATCGTTTTGCGTAATGTTGCTAAATCGTTTAAAGAAAGCTTAAATGTGTAAAAGTAAGGGTTTTATAAGACACTTCGGGATTAGAGAATCGTGTGGTGTTGGTGTATTAGAAAATTTCGCTCTAAAGGAGCGATGTACGGTGAATGCACTGACATGACCGATCGACTTTTTCTATTTTCAATCAATAACCTTGGCAGACTCGGCTGTTTTGTGGTGCCCGTGGTCAGACGCACGTGCGCCATTCAATAGGATTGTATAAATAGATGGGTTGAAAATCCTTCTGTATTCACTCGTTGTCGCTGTGTTAACGTTGTTTTGTTCTTCAGATCAACATAATGAGTGCGGAACAAGGCACGCTGCCAAAAAAGAAACCAAGGAAGCAGACGTTAGCGCCGAGGACGATGCCTGTACTTGTCGGAAAGGTGCACTCCGTTCCCGCTGCACAGGGAGCACCACCATCGAACGGCGCGGCTCCGCTACCAGGCTCGGCTGCTGGGAGTGCGCGGGAAGCGTCTCCGTTGCCAGGCTCGGCTGCGGGGAGCGTGCAGGGAGCGTTTCCGCTATCAGCCTCGGCTGCGGGGAGCGTGCAGGGAGCGTCTCCGCTACCAGGCACGTCTGCGGGGCGCGCATCAACATCGGCGCCGCTACCAGGGCAGCCTACGACACCTGGAGAGGGCGCGGTGGTATTTGTGCCTTCGTCGGTGAGTGTGAGGGAGTTGATCGAGGCTGAAGACGGCTTGTATAAAATGGCAACGCCCGTTAAAATCGAGGCAATTTCTTGGATAAATAAATGTACGTATGAGGGGTGCGTACAATGCCGTCGCAAGGTATATCGCTCCAGAGAAGGGCCTATGATGTGTCTTTCGCACGGCATCCAGGCCGTCCCAAAACATTATTTTTCGATGCGCTTAATGATAAGGGATGGCCCGGAAGACGAGGATGAATTGTGGTTAAGTCTTCTCGATAACGTCATGTCGGGGCTCATCTCTTATCAGGCCGATTACCTGGCCTCTTTCGGACCGGAAGATTTGCGTGACACTGTGCTGAGGCTCGTCGGCACGGTCATGGAGGATAACGTGCGTAAAACCTCGTGGGGTGGAATGCCGACGTACACTGTGCGTGCCCTGAATAAAAAGACGACCGACGAGTAATTGCATTCATTTGACTAATAGCGCCCTTTGTTTGTGCTGTAGGATGTGCATCGTGTACTGGGCGTCATAAAATCAATTAACGAAGTCCTGCTCGTCGGCACGGCCATATATCTTAGTGTGCGTAAGACCTCGTGGCGCGGAATGCCAATATACGTCGTGTGTGCCCTGCGTAAGAGGACGACCGAGGAATAATAGCATTTGACTAATAACGCCCTTTGTTTGTACTGTAGGACGTGCATCGTATACTAGGCGTCCTAAAATCAATTAACGAAGAGCGGACTGCCAAGCGCGACTTTGCTGCCGCCTTCATTCAGGCCCTGCTGGTGTCGGCGGACGCGTATCGTGAGTCGAAGAGCGCCAAGAAGACGACCGATGAATAAATGGCGTAGAACATTGACTGCTAATAACTCGCTTTATTTGTGTGCTGTAGGACCAAGAGGCGCGAAATTGCGTGCTCGATTCTATAATAGAGGAGGCTTTGGAGATATCGGAAGAGGCCAGGCGCGACATCCCCAAAAACTGCCCGGTAGAAGCTTCGAAGCGTATGAGAATGGACGACGCCTCCCAGTGCGCGCAGCAAGACCCGTCACCACCACCGGCGTATGCGACCTTATGCCCCGTGGTGAATATCTCATCTCCATCGGCGTCGTCGGAGGGGGTACCGGCGTTGATTCCGACCACGCAACCGGCGCCTAAAGTTCCGAGTCAGCCATCGCCGCTCCTGCCGATTTACGAACACTACACCAGGCATCATCCGCACCTGCTGAGTACGGTCAAATCGCAGGAGAAGTACCTGATGAGCGTATTCGTAGAATGTATCGGGGAAACGATACTGACGCGCGCGCGAAACGCTTGCGGTGAGTGTGAGCCGAACGAAGGGTGCCCTTTCGTGAACATGTACGGCTACCGTGCGGGGAGACCGAATCGACGCTATCGGCGCGTGTGCGACGAAGTTGACGATATAGTCACGCGCTTCTTTCAACCCGTCCTCGAGGCGTATCTCACTCTGTCGTTAATACCGTGCGTTACGAGGTTCGTGTTGATCATGCACGATCAAGTGAAGATGCTGAAGCCGGATCGAGCTGAGAAAATCGTCCCGACTCTATGAAGAAAAGTCGGTTGATAAACCGTTGTAGCTTTGGTTGCTTAATAAAACGTTGAAAACGTATTCTTTTTGTTTACTTTCTCGCATGCACGACACAATCAGAAATGTTGCATAAAATGTATGAACAAATCTTCCTCGCCCGCATACACGACCCGCATACAAGCGCCCGCCATTCCGTAATAAAACGTTGAAAACGTATTCTTGAAAACGTATTCTGTTTACTATTAACGTAACTTTCCCGCATACACGACACAATCAGAAATGTTGCTTAAAATTAATGACACAAAAATCTTCCCTCGCCCGCATACAAGCGCCCGCCGTTATCTCCACTGGTTCCGCCTCACGTGCAACCATGAGCCGTGTAACCAGACCAAAGATCACGGCGGTGTCACCTAGCTTAGCACCGCTATTTGCCATCACCGCTATTTAGTTACACCACCACCACCACCACCATCATCTCTCCTAGCGTTTATAAGCGGTGGAGAAACACGTCCGTAGTTAATATCGTTTGCGCTGCCAACGAAGTAAGCGTCCAAGCAAGCACCGTAGTTAATTTCGTTTGCGCTGCCAACGAAGTAAGCGTCCAAGCAAACAAGCAAGCAACGCCGCAGTGCCGCCATCTAGCGAAAGCACCGTGCGCTGCCACCGGCTGTCCGTAACCACCATGCCAGTCTGCCCCGCATCCGTCTGGAGGGCCACTCTTGTAATAACATGCAATGCCCGAAATGCGGTCATTCTTTCGCCCGGCGCTATAATCTGTCGAAACATTTGAAGGTGTCGAAAACCGGCGGAAATAAAAAGGCGGCCAAAGATGACCGCGCGTGCCCAAAATGAGGTCGGTTTTTCTCCCAGCGCAAAAATATGTTGAAACATCTGAGGGGGTCAAAGGCCTGCGAGAATAAGATTAAAACACCACCACCACCACCACCATCCCCGCCGCCAGCGCCGCCTAGCGACGACGACGACGACGACGAATCATTATCGGTCGGCCAACGTAGTGTCGTGCAGGAGCATTGGTCTAGCATTCGAACGTCGGTATCGCACGGTCCTATTCAGTCCCGCTATAATTTTCAGTTGACCGACTGTTTCGAAACTAGAGAACTGGAACCCCGACTAAGACGAATGTTCGAGGCGCAAACGCGCGCGTTTATGATAAATGTAAGTTATGCGTTTATTCTGCGCCACAAGGAGTCAGGTATTTTCATTCGTCCTACAATTGCTGCGGCCGCCTCCTGGAAGTTCCCGCGCTCGTTCAAGACGAAGCCCACTCGTTCGAGCGCTTCCTCGTCGAAGTCCTTACACGCGACGTTCTTCAGCACGTTATAGCGGAACGACCCGACTCGGGATGGGTCGCCGAATTGGTAACGAACGCGACTTACTTCCTGAACGCTATCATACACCACCCTATCGGTTGCGTCGACGCGCAACTTCCCGCCTACCTGTACACCAACAGGTCGGTCGTCACTCTAGGGAAAGATCGACGAGGCGCACCTTACGCGGATAACTTATGCCTGTTCTGCTGTCTGGCGCTCCATAGAAGAAGACAAGACACGGGCAGCTATGCCGACATTGCCCGTTTGACGGCCCCCGCCAAACGTCTCTACGACGACTATTGTTGAGCCACCGGCACGAATCCGATCGCTGGCGTCCACCTGAACGACCTCGACCGGGTGGAGGCGGTCTTTCGAGTCTACGTGACCGCGTATCGACTGAAGGAGGTGACGCCCAACAATACGGCCGCCGAATTGATCCGTCGTTCCTTCTACACGCTCCCCACTACCCTGAACGTCAACGTACACGACGCGCACTATTCCTACATACGCGACGTCTCGATGTTTACGAAGACGTACGTATGCAGCAAGTGCGCCAACTCGCTGTGGCGAAGCGCCTACGAACTGCGGCGTCACGAAACGACGTGCGATGGTGGCGTTCGCCACGTCTTCCCCGGCGGCGTCTACCACCCGACACCGTCCGTGTTCCAGCAGTTGGAGGACGAGGGCGTCTACGTGGACGAGCCCCTGCGCTACTACCCGTACAGAGCGACGTTCGATTTCGAGTGCTATTTCGTCGATCGTGACTTGCCACCGGATACCGACAAATGCCGGTGGCTAGCCCGCCACGAACTACTCAGCGTGAATATCGCCTCAAACGTCACCGACCATGAGGCGGTGCAGTGCTTCGTCACGACCGGCGATTCGGTCGATCTCGCGAGGCGCCTGACCGTCGCCTTGGAGGCCGTGAGCGAAGCGGCGTGCGCGGCTCTGCGACCGTCGTACGACTCGGCCTTCGAAGAGCTCGATGCGCTCGACGCCGAATGGCGGCGCGCCGCCCCCGAGAAAGGGGCGGACAAGTCGTCACCGTGCGCCACACTCGCCGAGCGCCAGTGGGTCTATCTACGCCAGCTTCCCGTCCTCGTCTTCAATTCGGGTAAGTACGACTTGAACGTCGACAAGAAGTATCTGACCCCCCTGCTCATGACCGACGGTCAGCACACGTCGTCGGCGTACACCATCAAATGCCAGAACAACTTCATATGTCTAACGACGGCGACGCTCAAGTTCCTAGACATCACCAATTACCTGGCCCCCGGCGTCAGCAACGAGAAATTTCTGAAGGCGTACGGATGCGAGGCGACGAAGGGCTACTTTCCCTACGAGTACCTCGACGCGTTGCGGAAATTAGACGACACCGAAATGCCGCCGCGGGAGGCGTTCTACAGCCACCTGAAATGGGAAGGGATCTCTGCCGCGGCATACGAAGTTTGCGTGACGGCGTAGCGCGACGAACGGATGACGACGATGCACGACTTCCTTGTGTGGTATAATAACAAAGACGTGGTGCCGTTTCTCGAGGCCGTCGACAAACAGTTCGCCTTCTACCGCCAGCGTCGCATCGACATGTTCAAGGACGCCATCAGCGTACCTGGCCTAACGCTGCTCTACCTGTTCAACGATCTCCCGGGGGCGATCAACTTCACCCTTTTCAACGAGCCTGATAAGGACCTGCACCGGCTCATACAATCGCAGATCGTCGGCGGTCCCTCGATCATCTTTGCGCCTCATCACGAGGTCGACGTAACCGTTCTTCGTCGCGAAGAGTACGGCGAGTCGGCAGCGCGGCTTTGTCGTTTGATCGTCGGATTTGATGCAAACGGCCTCTACCTATGGGCTATGACGCAACAGATGCCGACGGGATGGTATACGCGCCGCCGCGAGGAGAACGCCTTTCGGCCGGAACGCGTGCACCGCTACGGCCGTATGGCCGTGCAGTGGCTGACGTGGGAGCCGAACGGACGGGGGTGCGCATACGACACCAGCTCAACGGGCGCGAGAAACGCATCGGCAAGTACCAGGTCGACGGCTGGTGTTGCGAGACGCGAACGGCGTACCAGTTCCACGGCTGCTACTTCCACGGCTGCTCGTGCACGGGAAGGCCGACCAACGACGTTAACGGCGAGCCAATGACGGAACTGTACGCCGCGACGAACGCCGTTACCACCTACCTTCGCCGTTTCGTCACCGTCGTCGAAATGTGGCAGTGTCGGTGGCGCGAGATACAACTACCGTCGCCGCCGTTGCCGCCCGAGGAGTCTCGATGGACCAGCGCCGCCAATACGCGGTCGACGATCCTGGAGGCCGTACGAGACGGCGCTCTATTCGGCCTGGTAGAGTGCGATATCGCCGTCCAGGACGCGCTGCGCGACACCTTCTCCGAGATGCAGCCCGTCTTCAAAAACGTCTACATCGGTCGCGACGATCTCAGCTCGTTCATGCGACGCTACGCGGAAGCGCACGACCTCCTGACCCGGCCTCAGCGAATGCTCGTGGGTAGCTTTTTCGGCGCCAAAATTCTACTCGCGACGCCCCTACAACGGTGGTATCTGGCGCACGGTCTCGTCGTCGACCGCGTCTACTAGGTGGTCGAGTACGTCCCGATCGCGTGCTTTCGCCGCTTCGGCGACACGGTGTCCGCCGCGCGACGCGAGGGCGACACTGAACCCGACAAAGCCATCATCACCGACACCTTTAATCTTCTCGGGAACAGTTCCTACGGGAAAACTATCAAGGGCGTCGATCTCCACCTGGAGATAAAATATTGCACGACGGCCGGCGCCACGATGCTCGACAACAATCGGCGCTTCCGGCAGCTCGACGTCGTCGTGCCCGGCGGACTCAACGACGTGGCGCTGAACAAGCGCACCGTCCGCTAAGCGCTGCCTATCCAGATCGGCTACTTCGTCTATCAGTACGCCAAACTGAGGATGCTGGAATTTTATTACGATTTCATCCCGCCTACGTTCCGCGTCCCCTGTTCCAGTATTGCGTGATGGACACGGATTCAGCGTACATAGCCCTCGCTTGCCGCAACATCGACGAACTGGTGGCGACGGCTAAGCGCGAGCATTGCTTCCGTCACCGCGGCGCCTGGTTTCCGGCCGAGTGCTGCGACGCGCACGCGTGGGACGCGCACGCCGAATGTTGCGCGCAAAGTCGCAAGTACGACAAGGGAACGCCGATTCTCTTCAAAGAAGAATGGTCCGGCGGCGGAATCATCGCGCTGTGCAGTAAAACCTACTACTGGTTCGGCGGGGCCGCCGGCCATGATAAGTACAGCACGAAGGGATTGAGTAAGTGACAGAACGATATCGACAATGATGCCTTCCTCGCCGTGCTGCGAGACCAACGGAGCGGCGTCGGCTGGAACCGCGGCTTTCAAGTGAAAGAGTCATCCGTGCTGACGTACATTCAAGAGCGCGCGGCGTTGAGCTACTTCTACGCTAAACGTCGCGTGCTCGACGACGGCGTCACCACGGCGACCATACTCGTATAAGGAGCGGGCGAACTACGCCTATAAGGCGGACTAGGGGCGCCTACAAGGCGGACTAAGCCTATAAGGCGAATTAAGGGGGTGGGGTGGGGAGGCGGCCCCCTCCCTAGGGCTAGGTAGGTAGGTAGGTAGGAATAATAAAACAAGTACGAAACATGTATGCGTTGTTATCGTTTTTTATTTGTAGTAGTAAGCGAGTAGTATGCTAAAGCGAATAGTAGTAGTAGTAGTTCAATGCGGTTTTAGCCAGTCGAATACGAGACAATCGTTAGCCACCCTATCGGGGCCGAACAGGTACAGGAATCCCTTTAACGGCATACCGCGGCATCGTAAGAGCAGGTAGGCGACGCAATATTGTCCGCATACGTTAGATACCCCGCTCTGCAGTCTCTTGTCGTTGTACGTCCACGAGTCGCCGCAGTTGCGGAGAAGGAAGGCGCGGAAGTCGTCGTGCAGCGGTGGCAGGCCGTACGAATCGAAGTAGTCGCCTCGCCCGTCGACGTCCACGTAGAGAGCTACCCAGTGTTTCCCCGGTTCGCCGCCGTCGTCGGTTTTGCACACGAAGGCCGTCGAGAGCGCGGTGAGCCGTCTTTTCGGTAGCCCGTCTTTCGGCCGGACACCGACGACGTTGTTTTTAGCGAACGGGTCGAGGCACAGGCGGCGCATCAGTTGAAACGTCTCTATGCTACGGGTCTAACACGACGTTCCGGTTCTTGTCGATCTCCAGCACCGCCTCGAACTCCCCGTACACGATGACGTTCACCGTTTGGGCTAGGGCGATTGCGAAGTGTATCTCCGCGCGCAAGTTTCCCCTACGAACGAGGTTGAAATAATCGCCGTCGCAACAGTCGGGCGTCAGTTCGAAACCGAAGATGGTGTAGCTGTTACCGAAGTCGGCGCGCGTCAGATCATTCCCTTCGTCCTCGTACGCCTTTCCCGTTGCCCCGAAAAGATTCATGTAGCTTCGGATGTAACGCTTGTGCCCGAAGTCCGGCTGCAGTGGCTTGCTCGGTACCTGGCGTCCGTCGACGTAGAGCGTGATGAAGTTTATGTCGTTGTGCTTCGCATTGAACGGGTTTTTAACGTAGGTCCCGTTAAAGGCGTCGTTGTCGATCAGGGCCAGGAACACGCGTTTCGGGAGGTCGCCCAGGAAGACGTTCTCGTGCGTGTGAGACATCGTGCCCTGCGGTATCGAGAACACCTTGTGGTCGACTCAACGTAGCGGGTACTTGGCCGTCCCCCGCTCCAACGCTTTAAAGTGACCGAGCTTGACGGACGGGTTCATCTTAGCTTTTCGCACTTGCAGGTAGGTCTCCTGCAGCGAGATTTTCCATCCCGGATCGGCTTGCGCGCCTATGAGCGCGAAGGTGTCCTTCGCGCGCACCAGTCGTACCTTCACGTCGACGCCGTTCAATAGGTACCGGTCTTGCATGGACACGTCGACGTGCAGGCGTCCCATCATCTCCACCTCGCGACTGTCCCGCCTGAGGCCGCGCCGCTGCGCGTACCCGTCGTTAGCATTCGCGGTCACCTCCATGAACCCGGCGGTGTCTTTGTACCACAGTCCCCCCTGGAGCTGCGTCCTTTTCGCGTCGGTACCGTAACTCAGCAGGGTTTCGATGTAGGCCCGGTACGGATACGTATTGGTCGACGGCGTCACGAGCGTGCCGTTCAGCGATACGTCGACTTGACTGAACATCGAATGTAGACAATTGTTGACCAGGGCCACGACGGAGTCGTGCGCGACAACGGTACCGTCCCCCTGGGTCAGTTTGAAGCGGACGTACAGTCTAATTCTAGCCAGGTCCGTATAGTCATCTCCCGATACCGGGATGAGGAACTCGATAGTCCCGCCGGCGTCGAAGGCCGTCAGCGGCTGGTGATCGATCCACTGACCGCTCTCGATGCTCGTCTGCGTCGTCGGCAAGGCGAACAGGTTCAGTTCGCTCTTTAGACCTTCGCACGACTGCCGATGCACGAACGCCATTCTAATTGGTGAATATGTCGCTCGATAACGTCTGTTCCTTTCGACGCCGCCTCTTCTTACTGGACGTCGCCGCCTTACCCGGTGGCTTTATAGGTCGTCGTCGCTTTTTCGGCGGCGGCGGTTTATTCAGCAGCCCGTCGAGAAATTCGGCGCCGGCCTCTTTCGCGCGTCGTTTTACCGACTGTTTCAAATTCTTGCCGGCAACGACGTCCTGCGCCACGCGTACGCCCGTATTAAGGGCGCGCTTTCCAAACGCCACGGCACCTGTCTTGATAAGCGGCATGGGGCTTCGAAACAGGCTCCCAAAGAGATTGCCCAGGCCGTGACCTCGCTGCCCTCGACCTCCGACGAAGACCGGTAGATTGCCGCCGACCTGTCGAATGTAGTAGTCCTCGTACGCGTTACGTCCCACCGTCATCGTCAAAACAGTTGAGATTTACAGCGTCTGATGTGAAGCGTCGCCACGAGTTTTCCCTGCTCGAATGGTATCGTTTGACCGATGTCGTCTCTTATATCTATTTCGACCGAATCAAATTGTCACCGCAGGAGAGGTACGTATTGGACGCGGTCGAAGACCTCCGAAATAATGAGCCCGTTCCTCCCGTAGACAGGGGTGGCTCGAAGGAGCGGGGCGAACACGTCACCGATGATGCGCGGTCAACGAGGTCCGTGTACACGTACAGGGTGTCGACTCCCCGATTCATGTTCACCGTACGCCGACCCTCTTAATCGTATGTATACGCGACAGGATCGGTGCTGATGATGACGTCGCCGACGGTGTCCTTCAAGAGGGGGCTCGTGATCACGCCAAATTCGAAGCCTAGTACGCTCTTCAGATGGCTCCGAGGGGGAAGGCTAAATTCGACACCCGGCGATAGATGCATCTTCATCCGGTTGGATATGGGGCTGTACTCCAGGCGAGTCTTGACTTTATTGGTGCACAGTTTAATCAGTGCCTCGTTGATTTTATGCATCAACTCGTAAGCGCTGTTGTAAAAGCCGTGAGGGATGTAGCCTTGCCGGTTAATCGGACTACCGTCGTCGTCGGAGACGTACAGCCCCCTATCACCCGTCTTGCAAGCCAAGTAGAAGTGCGTGTCCTCCTCTCTCACGTTCTACCACGTATGCGGATATTGTAGCGTCACCAGTCCGCATTCCCACTGCCCCGACAGGTCGTTGCGTTGCGGCAGATTCGTGGTGTAGTGAGTCAACGTGTTTTCGGGGTGCGCCTTCATAGACGCGTTGCTCGGCAACGTCAGGTAAAAGTCAGACGACGCCGCCATCGCGTCTCATAGACGGACTTGGTTACCTACTGGTAACCGAGACAGCTACTCAACAGCGCCGTCCATAGGGTGGAGTCGCCCTGACCTCTCGTCAGATTGTATATACTCACGACGATAACCGTGTACAGGACGACGATCTGACACAGGGAGATGATCTCGGCTTTAGAGCAGTCGTTCCCGCAGAAATGCCAT